>CM067321.1:55265222-55395222 GCA_034231615.1 Meghimatium bilineatum | reverse complement strand
ATACCACCAATGAGTTATACAGTTTGATTTTCACTCTAATTAGCAACACTTATGTTAGCAACACTCAAAATAAGTTTTCCAAAATAAATTTAGTCTTGACATAGAAGATAAAGTCATCTCCAGTCTTATCTTTAATTATGTTTCGTATTTTCTATCGCTGTATATGTTAGATCTGAACTATTTAAAAGTATTCCCCTTATGTGTATGCCCATTGATTTTGGTCTGTGCTTCTGAGTCTGTTGTTTACCAAGATCTTGCTCTTTTCTGTGTTGATTTCCATTCCGTACTTGCTGGTAATTTTTCCAACTTTTCTGCTAACTCGAGTAGTTTTTATTCTGACCCAGCTGTAATATCAATATAATCATCAAATCGTAAATTTCAGATATGGCGAAATACAATCGATATAGACGTGTGTAATCCTGAAGAGTCTCCTGTATAATGTGGTCTAGTTATATGTTGAAAAGTACTGGATACATTATACCTCCTTGCCGTACTCCCAAATTTGTTTTTGAGATCTCTCCAGTTGTATTATTTGATAAAACTGCAACACTTGCATTTATGTAATGTCATTCAACAATGTCTATGGTTGTGGTGTCAAAATTAAAGTGTCTCAATATGTGTCACAGATCATCATGACAAACACGGTCAAGGTCATTTTTGAATTCAATGAAATTATCGTATAGATCACGCTGTTGCTATGTTTTAGTTAATATTTAGTTAATATGATGTTAAAGATTTTCTCTAGTACTGTAAACTCAACTTGTTCTTCTGCAATTACTTCTCCTGACTTGTAATTTATTTAATAGTTCAGGTCACTAAAAATGTAACTGGTGGCGTTCATCTCCTCTCCAATTAATTATATTGAACAAGTAAATCTGTGTTACAAATACCTACCACTGCTAATAAAAAGATTATAAAACCGACTTTAGAAATGATTAAAGATAAAAATATGTTGACATTTCTATCATAATATCTCAATATAATTATATATATATAATAAAATAATAAATAATACATCAAAAATATTTTAGTTCAAATCATCTCTAACAATAATGATACAGTCCCTGTACGTAACAGCCGGCAAATGCAGAAAATTGACAAAGTGTGCAGTATGTTCAGATCAAAATTGCCCACGCCATAACAAAATTGCGCATCTTGAAGCATTGCACACGACCTAGTTAAAGGAGAATTATTATACACCAGATTATGTAACTTCAATCACGTTACCAAACGACCACACCCTGAGAAAAAAAACATTGCAACATATTTCTCATGATAATTTAGAGGTTACAGACTAAGTAACAGGAATATCTTTCCATTATCTCAGATTATGAACATTTGTTGTGCTTTTTTGTTGTTTTTGTGAAGACAAATTATCTTGTCATATTGCGAGATACCATGGTTACTGATGCGCCTCTCGGCCTAGTACCTCCGACTTCACTACCAGTTATTGTTTAAGCTTGCTGTCAGGGATGGCCAGCCAATCTTAGTTTCCAGTCTTTGTTGACTGGACTAAGCTACATCACCACTTCAAGAAGTAGGTCTCAATGAGGTGTTGCATTTTAATACCTATAAAATAGTATGCAGTATAACACAGGATGTACACATGATTAATTTAAAACAAAAACATACCGAGAGTTGTGACAATACATGCAGACATTGAAATACAAGTATTACTTATATGGACAAATTCTACATATTACATATAGAGATAATAAGACTAATGTGTAAATAAAACACACAAAAATAGACGTTTCCAGTTCTTTGTTGAAAAAAGCATTTCTTACAAGCAGCGCTTATTTCTGGCAATGCGGCACTACACACCCAGTTACTTTATTATAAAAAATTAAAAATTGGTAGCGTATTCTATTCAGAACGTAGCCATCAACTCGGCATTTGTTTACTGTAGTGATTTTCTTGGCAATATAAATACGTTCAGTAGTTTGCTATTGCTTTCTGAAAGGTCCGGATGCATAATTGCCTGTGATGGCGATCGAACTCGGTAACTTGGCCGTCACAGACGCGCTCTGTACCACTTCGCCACAGAGCCGAACTCTTTCTCGTAAGGAGTTAAAAATATCGTCCGGTAGATTGCTCTACCGCCAGACAAGGTAGCAATGACAGCCAGCCGATATACTATTTCGTTGCCTTGAACACCCACATGACCATTAACGAAAATAAATGTGATACATCCCAACGTCGACTGCTCGAATTTTTCAAGCGACTATTATGGAATTTAACCCTCTTGTATTATGTGCTCGCCATGCTCCCCAAAACTCAGACTTGTGTAAATAAAAACATAATGATTGTTGGTGTCGATGCCCTGCTACCACATTTAATAACCATATGAAACAGGGCAGCAGAAATCCAGCTAATAAGATAGGGACCTGAATTGAGGTAACAACTGAGTCAGTAATAAGCTTCATGACTTCAGGTATAGGTTCGCCTTGTCCAATGTTTTGCTGGTTCTCTCGAACCTCCTGTTGTTTGTCTGGGCTAACTTTGACGTAATTGTTTTCTGCAATGGATTCTTCAAAGTAATCAGCAGCATGTTTACCTGTTAAAATGTTTTTTATAAAGTGTGATCCTGGTATTTCTCCCTGTACTTTCATCATTTAGTTGTATTACCAATTTCCATAATTTCTAGTGTCTCTTTTAAGGTTCAGAGACTCTGTTCTTTCTTTCCAGCTGCTCCGTCTGGCTTGTAACTTAGCTCTTTGAAATTTAGCTTTTGTGTGCTGATATTTGTTGTGGTGTTCTTGTTCTGTTTTCTGCCAGCTGTCCATATGTTTCCATCTCATTTTGCAGCATTTCCAGTTCATCATTCCAGTAGGTTTGTATTTTTGCGTGCCTCCCTGGGTATGGTTTTTATAGAAGCATGTAATATGCATCTATTAAATTCACTCACTACTCTATTGAAAAGAAGCAGCGTTATCCATCAAGCTACACGACTTCGTAGACAACTTACAGACCTACCTGATGTGGACAGCCCCTTAATGTCTGTACCGGAACAAACCCCTTGGAGTGAAAGGTATGGAATACCAATATACATTCAGACCACGTGAAAGGAATACTAAGGGAGGAGAACAGAACAGTTTGCAGTGAAGGGCAGTCACCCTCAGTTTCCTGGATGAGGAATATCCACAAGACATATGGGTCAGAGTATACACAGACGTGTCAGCACAGAATGCAGTGAGGAATGGAGATTCAGGTGTATATATAGAATATCCACACAAGCCTAGAGATGCGATCAGAACAGCAACAGGGAAATTCTGCAATAATTATGATGCAGAAATGCAGGCAATTGGCGTAGCAACTGAAAAACTGCTTAACTCCAATCCTGGCCCACAGTCCGTGGTATTCCTGATAGATGCATGATCAGTGTTTCAAGTTTTCCAGTCTGGAAAACTAACAGACTTACAAAAACTACTTAACGAACTATTTTACCAGTATATAATAGCAATGCAGTGGATACCCTCTCACTGTCGAATACCAGAAAATGAAAAAGCAGACCAGCTGGCTAAGGGAGGTGCTGCCGAAGACCAACCAGATGTCCCAATAACCAACCATCAGAAAAAAACAGATGATCAAGTCAATAAGAAAGTCACAAACATCAACACAAGATGACTATCACATTATGAACAGATCAATACAAGTTGTAATTTTACGCCTCAGAACGGGACACCACAGACTCCGCAGTCACATGTACACAAAGTTTAAGATTGGCAACACGGCCATGTGTACATGTGGACAGACAGCACAGAGTGCCAAACATATACTTCAAGAGTGTTCTGAGTATGAAACAATGAGGTAGAAATATTGGCCAGAAGAAACAACACTGGAATCAAAGCTCTATGAGCCATTGTATGAACCACAAAAGACAGTGAGCTTTATTCAGGAGGCAGAATTACAGATATAGGCATGTTTCAAGTGAAAGAAATAATAATAATTAATAAGCTTAAGGCACTCTGCTAGACACATCCTGCAGGTCTATTGCAGCAGTACATGACTCAATCCAAGATAGCTGTATTATACCAGATCTGCTTGTTGTGGAGATGCTCAAAGAACATTGATGGTACAAATTCCTTTCATCTGTAGATAATACGAGAATTTTCACGCCGCAATCATTTCCAATAATTTGCCAACTGTGTTTTGCCTGCTAATTAGCCTGTATCCATGTACCTTTGTATCATTTCCGTACTAGGTTTTGGCAACGGAGTCATATAGGTAAGCAACCAGTCTTATTTAGTGTTGCGTTTTATCAACCTCTTGTTAAACATGATTGCCAGGTTTGATGAAACGGTCACATACAGGAATCATCATTTACGAAAACATTCTACATACATCAAGTACGACAGAGAAAGACGAAGAAGTAGAATTAACTAGCTCACGGGTTCTTAAACATTTTAGAGTGGCAACCCTGTTTTATAAAAGAACAGTTTTATAAAAGATCCACGACGTCATTTTCTACCAACAATACATTTTAAACAAATGTTTGAGTAAGGTAAGAGTACATACAAAACAAATACATTTCCAGTATAATGCATATCAATATAAATTTAAATTAATAAATATTTAATTCGATGATGAAAATTGTAACTTATTAAAGCTTAAAAACTAACAGTTGAGTTTTCGTTGATGTATGCGCCTAAGGGTCGCCTTAATATATCCATTATAAATACAAAATATAAAACAACTGATGTGTCACGGTTATATTCCATATTTAAAATTATGATATTGTTCAAAATTTAAAAAATAGCAATTAAAAATGGCGATTGATGAAATCTAATTATTTTTTTTTAGTTTCTGTTTGGGTCGCAATCCATGGATGAGGAGTGTGAACACAGCTGTGTACACAATATTGATACGAATTCTCTGTAAACTTGAACGAAACAGAAAAATGAGAATTTTTTACAATCTAGACAAATGGACTCGAACGAAAGTGAGATTATACATTGATTAATTAAAAAGAGTAAATAATTCCAGTAGAATAACATCACATAATAAAGCATTATCTAGATGTCTTCAAGTAAAGAATCGGGGAGTTAGAGGGGGTATGTTGACTCACACGTACCCTGACCTTCATCTCTGTTTTAAACAAAGTTCTGGCTAAATGAAACTAACAACGCGATCTGTGCTGTAGTTAGGTCTGGTCCCGGCTTACAGGCTAGGATGGTATCAACTCTTTCATGATAATCTAGCTTGGAGATAAGAGAGCTGGTGGAAACCCACCGAGGTACACAAGTTGTTCTAAGAAACCTTTTTCCATACATTCCTTCTACGCCGACTTGAAGATTAAACCGTTGATATTTCACATTTTAGAAATATCTTATTGTGTTTATGGTTTATGTTCTCAAAGTCCTGCTGGCTGGTGAGGTGGATGACATAGTCCGGAAAACATAATGTACTAGGTGATGATCTAGACCAACTTTTCCGTGCTATATTCCTACGTAGGCCCCCACATACCCTCAATACAGTATAGCTTCTGGATGCGCTGTGTGGATACTTTTGGATAGTTGTGTTAGTGAAGTCAAAATCATGGCATCTGCAGAGATGCCGCAGCGAACCATTTTTCAGATGATGCAGGCAGTGTTGGAATATCTATGTTGGAATATGGGTTAGGCGTACTTACACTCTCACAAACACAGGTGGATAAATTGGAGAGACATCAAAACGAGGCCATGAGAGCTGTCCTAGGATGCACAAGAGATACACGTATCGCGGCCAAAAAGTTTCTCCTAGACCTGCCGAGCATCGAAGCAAGACATTCTTCTTATTCTTCTTTCGTTCACTTGAAACATGCCTATATCTATAATTCTGTCTCCTTAATAAAACTCACTGTCTTTTGTAGTTCATACAGTGTCCCATAGAGTTTTGATTCCAGTGTTGTTTCCTCTGGCCAATATGTCTGCCTCAGCGCTTCATGCTCAGAACACTCTTGAAGTATATGTTTGGCACTCTGTGTTGCCTGTCCACATGTACACATGGCTGTGTTGCCAATCTTGAACTTTGTATACATGTGACTGCGGAGTCGGTTGTGTCCTGTTCTGAGACGTAGAATTATAGAAGCAAGACATAAAATAGCTCAGACTAAAGAATACTTCAAGGTCACCAATAATGATCATCACCTCTTACACCAATCTCTAGACAACACATTAGAAAGGCGTATCAAGAGATGAAGGTCTTGGGTGGCAGGAGCAGAAGATACCCTACTTAGAGTTTGTGAGCTGGAGGAAGTGGGAAGAGGCTGTGAATGGGTGACATTTGGCAAAGAGAGAAAATTATTGTAAACAGTTGTGATACAGATGGGAAGAGAGTGCCGCGACTGGGCTGCCAAAAGGACAGAGGGAATGATCCAAGAACTCAGACTGCAGCACCCGAAGCCACACGATACAATAATTTACACAGACGGCTCAGTAACACAAGAAACAAACAGGTGTGGTTGGGGTTTCGTGGCCTACCAAAATGGCAAGAAATTAGCTGAGAAATCAGATGCGTACCCCACTACAACATCGAGTATGAGAATAGACAGAGAATCGGTGACAGCAGGTCTCACATGGCTGGCGACGCTATCACCAAAGGACTCAGTGATTCTAGCCAACTCTCACAGTAAGCTGCGCAAGATAGAAAAGTGTATGATCAGAACTGAATAAGTCACCTTTCTCAACAACACGCAGAGCATTACATGGATTCATACTGGACTACTGGGGTCATACTGGGGTCAGGAGAAACGAAAGAGCCTATGTGTTGGCTGGTAAAGCCTTGGTGAACGGCACCGAGATAAGAAGAGACAGGACTGAATTGATTAGAGCAGTCATGGATATCCTACGAGAAGACGAGGAGGAATTCCAACAAGACAATGTACATATTCAGAGAATAGTAGAAATGGAAGTGACTAGAGGCGATGGGACAAAGTGCTCCCACTCCGGAAAGATCAGAAGAACGCGTATTCAGCAACTGATTGGGACATTGAGCTTATACACTTTTAGATGGCTGACGGACGGCAAGCAGACCATATATGGGAATGCCTAAAGTGCTGTGACGCTTGTTCCTAATCAAGAATCACTGGGAATGCCCAAAGTGCTGTGACGCTTGTTCTTAATCAAGAATCAATCTTCTGGATAATTTTCAGCTATGAAGGAAGCAGAATCCATTCCCAAACCACATTTGTCGCTTCTCACGACATGTATGGAAGGCTAGATCTTGAAATTTTTAAGATGATACATGATTTGTATGGTATTTTGAACGCGTTTAAATTTGTAAAAAACAATTTCTATGTCAAAAAATTGACTGTGTGAATAAAATTATTGTTTTCATTGTTACAAGGTATACTCTTCTTATTTAATTACACTTTAGTTCATTTTCTACAATTAAATATATAGTATTGATACCATTATCATCAGGTATTCCCCTTAAAGAAGGGGAATTAATAGGCTGTAAGATCATCCAGGAACTAAAGCTGCGGCAGCGGACCGCATCATTTGGAGAACCAAAACATCTGCCCTATGTGTCGCTTGCGGCATGAAAGGAACAAACTAACTAAAATCATCAGGTAGCAATCCTGACCACGCTGAACATCACAGCTTTTCGAAACTTTTGTCGATCTTGAGTCAATCTTCCCGCTTCTGTTATTGTCATATTCAGGAGGTGTTTGATATCTTGCACCCATCTTCTTCTTGGTTTGCTTCTTGTTAGTCTCTTGTGCATCATTCCCTTCATTGTGGTCTTTTCTAGATTGTCATGGCGTTTGTTGTAGCCAAAATATTGTAGTTTTCTGGAAAGAAGGATGCTATTTAGCCCGTTTTCTTTTACATTCATTTCTCTTGGTTTCCATATTCGTTATTTTTGGTCAGTGGTATTATAAGGATTTTTCTGAAACATTTTGTTTAAAATTCTTTCATTTTATTTTTCACTTTGTTGGTGATTGTCTAGAATTCACACCCATATTTTGCCACTGGGAATATGTAAGCTCTTATGAATGTTCGTTTTATTGTTGTGCAGCAGCTCAGCCATATGTTTTTTTATTTTTATCAGCTTCTTTGACGCGATAGCCAACCTTCTTCTGACGTTTTCCATAGCAATCACCGTTACTGTTGATAAGAGAACCAAGGTATTCAAAACTGTTGACTCTTTATAATTCCCTGCTCTTGATACTGATTGAGAATTTCGTAGTTTTGTCGCTTTACATAATCTTGTTTCCACTCAGAAATAGGTTTGGGTTTTCACTATGAACTTTAATGGAGTTTATGAGACCCGCTTGACTGTGTGTCAACAATGTTGTATCATAAGCATATCTTAGTTCTGGTATCTCGTGACCTCATGTTGAGTGGGTCGAAATTATTTCTCTGTTTTTACATTTCTCATTGTGTTCTCTGCATAAATGTTGAAGAGATATGGTGATAGGACACATCTTTGTCTGACTCCATTTTCCACACTGAACAAATCAGATGTTTCACTATATACTCTCACGGCTGCTTGCTGGATTTGATATGATGTTTCTATGAGGCAGATTAGGTATAGCAGGAAATCCATGCCTTTCATGATATTCCTAGGTTTTTGATGTTGTACACAATCGAATGCTTTGGTGTAGTCAATAAAGCATGTGTAGATGTCGACATTAAACTCTCTTGCATTTCTCTATGATGTTCCGCATATTGAAAATATGGTCTCTTGTGCCTCTGTCCTGTCTGAACCTGCCTGTGCTTCATTTAACTCAACTTTCAGCTTATGCTGTAGTCTTTTCATGATGATACCAAGTAGTATTTTGCTGGCGTGACTGATCAGTGCAATGGTTCTGTAATTGGTGCATAGTGTTAGATTTCCCTTCTTCGGTAGCGGTATGTAGACTGATCGTGTCCATTCCTTGGGTCAAACTTCACTTTTCCAAATCTTGGCGCAGAGATGGTGATAGTTGTTTCTCCACCTGCCTGGTCAATCATTTCAGCAGTTATATTATCACATTTTGGAGATTTCCCACTCTTCGGGTTTTAATGGCTCATCTGACTTCATCTAAACTAGGTTCTGGTTCTATTTTACTGCTATTGTGGGTATTATTGTCCATATTTCTGCGGCTTTCCTCATACTTCCCCGTACAATATTCTTTCCATCCTTATATGATATCTTTGATTTCTATCAGTTTGTTACTATGTTTGTCTTGAATGATGTTTAGTGCTGTATTGAAGTCACATGTTAGAGTTCTCATCTCTTGTAACATACTAGTTTGTTCACCTCCTCTATGTTGCTGCAGGTCTCCAGGATATATTAGTTTTTTGTCTTCTATTTTTCCTTATTTTTATGTGTGATTTCCTTGTATTTGTATTTTAATTTCATTGATACAAATTTAGGTTATTTCTGCATTCAGTTATTCTACAAATATTATCTATTCTCTCCAAAAATCACATTATAGAGAAAAGGGTACCATGCCATAGAGACATTATTATACAACGCTTCCAAATTATAATTATTTTACATAGTCATATGAACCAAATATTCTTCAAATATTCAGTAATCATACGTGTATCATGGAAAACCTTACCGGCGTAATAGAAGGTTATAGGTAATAAGTCCTGAAATAACATAAAAGCAGTTTGTGGTTAAAAAGAGCACGTGTAACCAAAATATGGGCTCGATATATAAATTATAACTATAAAAATATCGGCTCTGTATATGAATTACATCTGTCAAGTTATATTAAATTGCACTCACATCTTCGGTTGAAATAAGCATACCAAACCAAAAAACAAATATAATTTCTAATCGAAAAAAATCATGTCAACTACAATGAAAGTATCAATGAATCAATCAATCAATCAAGTGCCACGACGAGTGACATAGGCGATCATGCTTATCCACAACTTTCTGTCTCTTGTGTTGTTAATAAGTTATGTTGGTGACTTCTTTTTGTTTCACAGCGACAACCAATCTAGACATTTCTCTCATTTTCTTTCTCCTCTCCCCTTGAACTTTCCAGTGATTACTAAATGTACAAGATGTACTTTTCTCATCACATGCCCTAAAACTATCTTGATTGTCTGTATCTAATTTTTGCTATAATTTGACGTTTTACTCCAACATCTCTGAGAACTTCTACATTAATTTTCTTGCTTGTCCATGGAATTTTCATCATTCTTCTTAAAAACTACATCTCAGTTGCCTCCAGCTTATATTGGGCACTTTTGTTAATTGTCCATGCTTCGCTTCCATAAAGGAAGGATTTACTCAATATAACATCCTAGCATTCGAACTCGTGTATGCATTTATATTACTCCATTTCATATGAAAGTTTAATTTAGTAAAAATCATATCCACTACAATGAAAGTATAATTTAGAGTTCAAGACTAAAAATATAAACTTCTCACGGTCTTACACAACGAAACAGTATAATTTCAGAAGTGTAAAGCTGAGTCCCCTCGTCAAATATACAGTCCTGTGTACCATCGTGTATCGTCTTTCTAAAATTCTTCTTCAGCGTTCGCTCTCATATAATCACAACGAATATTTCGTTTGATTTCCGCCGTGGAACGTGTAGTACTTTGTGCTGCAAGTTCCACAGTAGAACTGTGTTATTTGCACCTCGGTTGGCCAATTGTTTACTTTCTTTTCCCCGTGTTTTTCATTAGTCGTTTTGTGTCGACAGCCAATAAAAATTACAGGAAAAGTCAAATAACTTAACTTTAGAAGGATGAATACCGATGAGTCCGCGTGACTATAATTGAAGAGAGATTCAGTACGCGAATGCAGTAAGGACCATCGAGAATTCGCACGTTTCTTGAAGGGAAGCAACCTCTGTATCTGCATTATAACTGGGACGTTGTAAGAGTTATCAATCCCTCAAAAGTAGAAGACTTCGTTTCTTACACCTACTTCCACCTACTTACAACTTACAACTACTTCCACCTACTTACATCTTACAACTACTTCCACCTACTTACATCTTACAGTAATATATCTTCATGACGTCTAACGTATTGATTTAGATAACGGTGGCTGTAACATAATTTACATAAATTCCAACGTACTGGGTTAGATAACGGTGACAGTAACATAACTTATATAAATTTCAACGTACTGGGTTAGATAACGGTGACAGTAACATAACTTATATAAATTTCAACGTACTGGGTTAGATAACGGTGACAGTAACATAACTTATATAAATTTCAACGTACTGGGTTAGATAACGGTGACAGTAACATAACATATAAATTTCAACGTACTGCGCTGGCTAAACGGTGACAGTAACATTAGCATAACTTAAGTGTTTTCTAACGTACCAGAATTGCACTAACTTTCTTATGAACAAACGTGCTCTATCGTACACACACTTAGAAATAGTAACAATAATTTGTGAAAGGATCCCAATGTCTTGAAATAAACCTAACAGAACGTATTTTTCCTTCTACAAATAAACCTGCTCTCGGTTGAATCATAATGACCAGCTGTTTTTATAAATATAAAGTATACACCCATTTGGCTAAAGTTGCATTATACAAGACTATTATTATTCCATCGCTATGCTACCAGTGCCAAACCTGGACAATGACAGCACAAGACAAAAGAAAAATAGTGACAACAGAAATGACATGTCTATGAAGAATACTCGGAATGTTATTAAGAGATAGAATTAGAAATAACATCAGACAGATAACCAAAACAATACCAGTATTGGAGCACATCCAAAAGACAACAGATCAAGTGGTTTTCATACGCTTCCAGACTACCGACATATAGCATGCCACAAATGGCCATGACACATAGACATAACGGTTATAAAGCCAGAGGCAGACCATGTAAAAGATGGATAACAGAAATCAAAGAAGCCACAGGAACAAACTTACAAACAGCGCACAAGAAGGCCATCTCCAGAAAACTCTTCCACCCCTGACGCCGCAAGGCAAACAAAGGACACAGCGTGTAGATAGATAGATAGATAGATAGATAGATAGATAGGTAGGTAGGTAGGTAGGTAGGTAGGTAGGTAGGTAGGTAGAGGTAGGTAGGTAGGTAGAGGCAGGCAGGCAGGCAGGCAGGCAGGCAGGCAGGCAGGCAGGCAGGCAGGCAGGCAGACAGACAGACAGACAGACAGACAGACAGACAGACAGACAGACAGACAGACAGACAGACAGACAGACAGACAGATAGACAGATAGATAGATAGATAGATAGATAGATAGATAGATAGATAGATAGATAGATAGATAGATAGATAGATAGATAGATAGATAGATAGATAGATAGATAGATAGATAGATAGATAGATAGACCCATTTTGCCAGTTTGATTGAACAACATTCTCTGAGTCTGCTAGATGTTATTTAGTTTTTTTAAACTAATCGGTTTATACAATAATTCATACATACACACAACTATAAATATAACTGAAACATAACATGTACAGGACAAAAGACTTTAAATATTGGTGGTGAGCTTATTACCGATTAGATATCTAGAGTCATAGAGACGTTCGGATTAACCAGGAGGCAATGAGTGTTGGAAAATTAGCACAATGAACCATATCATGGCCGCAATAGCTCGAAGCAGTTCCTATATAATATATAAACCAACCTACCTTCCTGATGACATGACAGTCTCTGGCTGTGGATGGGGAGAACTTTCTCATACTTCCAACAACAATAACGGCGTTACACAGTTCTTCTTCTTCTTCAGCGTTCATTCTTAAACTCCCGCTGGGTCTCCCATGTAGCAGGACTATGATGGTACTAGATTTCTGGTAAGATGTAGTCCAGAGAATGGAAATGCGTTGTGTCACCATTTTATTTTACGCCAATGGCCCGACACATTCGTCTTCGGCGGAACAAAGTTCATTATAAGCTTTATTGAATGTCGCATCAGTTATCAAGGTTCGCGTCAGGCAATGGGTCATCATACTGTTCTGAGCGAGAACTGGACTACGGGAACGCATCAATAACAAAGCAAATACAAACATGCACAACACGCAACACAACAACAACAACGAGAAACACAACGTCAAAATCGATATAAATACCACATTACTATGTTAAGAAATCCTAGGTGGGAGAACCAGCACAGCCAATATTGTCATAAAAATGAGTCATCACGTAAAAATTCTACAATTAAACATCTGTGGCTAGGAAACAATCAACTGGAACATGTTACATTACTAAACACTAACAACATACATGAGACCATCTTACAGGAGACTATACTGAAAGATGATGTCCACATCTGTCAGGATACACCTGCTATGCCTATAGTGCACCAACTGCTGTGTCATACTTATATCAGGAATGACATTCAGGGACATGTCACCTAAGTAACAGTCCATCACACAGATGTGCAGAATGTTTTTCATTTGGCCTTGCTTTTTGGTAAAAGAAATAAGTCCAAGTCATTCTAGTTGTTCATATTCCAAGTCCAAGCCATTCATATTTTTTATTGTTTTGTGTTTTTTATTGTTATTGGTTTTTTTTTAAAAAAAGATCCCGGTTCGACCGTAACGTAGAAAATTATCCTTGTTCTATGTTTATTGTTAGTTATTTATTAATTACTATTGATAGATATCTTCATCTTTATCTTCATCTTTATATTTATCTTCATCATTATCTTTATCTTTATCTTCATCTTCATCTTCATCTTCATCTTTATCTTCATCTTCATATTCATCTTTATCTTTATCTTTATCTTTATCTTCATCTTTATCTTTATCTTTATCTTTATCTTCATCTTCATCTTAATCTTCATCTTCATCTTTATCTTTATCTTTATCTTCTTTTTTTTCTTTATCTTCATCTTTATCTTCATCTTTATCGTTATGTTTATCTTCATCTTCACTTTATCTTCATCTTTATCTTAATCTTTATCTTCATTTTTATCTTTATCTTTATCTTTACCTTCATCTTTATCTTTATCTTTATCTTTATCTTCATCTTCATCTTCATCTTTATCTTTATCTTTATCTTCATCTTTATCTTTATCTTTATCTTTATCTTCATCTTTATCTTTATCTTCATCTTTATCTTTATCTTCATCTTTATCTTTATCTTCATCTTTATCGTTATCTTCAGAAAAGAAATTACTGAGTTTCAAGAATAAATGTCTTCGTAGGATAACTAACACCCATTGGAGTGAATTCAAATCGAATGATAAAATCAGAGAAGAGACACATCCAAATTTCATCACAGATGTTATCAAAAAACGCCGTTGGTCCTACATCGGGAATGTCCTACACGCATACATCAACAGAATACACCACCAATCTCTTGAATGGACACCTACAGGCAAAAGAGCAAGGGGTAGACCAAAAGAAACACTCAGATGAACAATACTTAGATAAAGTAAAACAATCAATATGCATACTATTCATGAACTACACAGAATTGCGTGTTGAACAGACAGAATTGGAGAGATATTATTGCTAACTATGCTCTAACTTCAGCGCAATAGGAAAATTAATGAATAAATTGATAGTTAGGTATTTAGTAACCTTTCTACTTACTTAGAATTTTTCTACTTGTGCAGAAGGGCCCGCTTTTCCTGGTAGGTGATGTCTTGGTTTTTTTTGTTCCTGCGTTGCTCCATATTTTGTTAGCATATCTGACTTTTCATTTCCTGGTATGCTACAGTGGGACGGTATCCATTGTTACTACTACACTTCTGTGGATGCTCATTTCTCGCACGGTTATTACACATACACAATAGTAATAGTAATAACACCGTCATGGTCGTAGGGGTGTCACATTGAGACATTTGTTGCAGAAAGATCTCCACGCATCTCTGTCCTTCATATTCATGATGAGTTTGGAAACTTCACACTCTGTTCAGTCCTTGATATTATCCAGCCATGTCTTCTTCTGTTCACATCGTTTTCTTCGACTCTCCACTGTAAAGGACATCTTTTATCATCAAGGGATGTCTCATCACGTGACAAGACCACTAAAGTTCACGATGTCTCATCACGTGCCCGTACCACTAAAGTTCACGATGTCTCATCACGTGCTCGTACGACTAAAGTTCACGAAGTTTCACGTCTGTTACAATGGATCTTGTTGACAAACAGTTAATTTTATCATACACATCACAATTGTCTTATTTTCTGCTTAACAATTACCCAACACACACGTTTTCAACACACCTGGATTTGTGTCTCTAAGATACATACAAACACACATACACGCAAATATACATATACACATACATGTCTACAATAATACACAAACACATATACGCACATATACATATAACCATACATACACACATGTATGCATAAATACACAATACACACTACACACACGCACGCACGCACGCACGCACACACACACACACATACTCACACACATACTCACACACACACATACACATACATACAAAGATAAGTATGTTCATACATGCCTACATTAATACACATACACAAGACGTACGAACACACCCACATACATACATATACACATACATACATGAATACATAAATACATATATTTATAAGGGTATGCATACTGCATATACCCACTGAACATATCCTGCAAGACTGCAATACATTAAACCAGTTAAGGGAAGAATACTGGCCCACAGAGATGGATATCCACAGAAAGATGTATGGTAGCACTGAGGAGCTTTCAAATACAGCAGCATTTATTAAGAAAATAGGACTTGCTGTGTAGACATGTCAAACTGTGAACGAGAAGAAGAAGAAGATATTTACCAACACATACATTTCATGCATACATATACACATACATACATGAAACATACTCCGCCGAAGACGGGTGTGTCGGGCCATTGGCGCAAATAAAACGGCGACACAACGCATTTCCATTTTCTGGACTACATCCTGCTGGAAATCTAGCAGGACCATGGTCCTGCTAGATTCAGTAGGAGTTTGAGAATGAACGCAGAAGAAGAAGAATACAGGAAACATACAAATATATACATGTATGCATAACTACATACACCGCACTCACATATTCGTACATATTTACACACATAATACACAAATATAAGACGCATGCACACACCCACACACATACACATTTAATTCCAATGTGACAAAAAAAAATTATGTAGAAAAGACATGTACAATCACGACAGTTCGTATAAACATTTCAAGCGACCTCGTTTCCCAACCCGTCTCTCCTGGAAGATAATAAATCAAGAAGGGGAAGAGACAAGGCAAACTTTGGTAGTGTACCTGTCTTTACATTCTTTGCATTCTGACACATACCGTGACCAAGTCACCACAGAAACATACTAATGTAGATGGCAATAATGTGTAGATACTAGCCTTTGCTTGTAGTTCAGTTGTGCAACAAATGTATGTCTGTGCAGTGTTGTCATTTCATTACTTCTATGGTATGCTATTCAGCAATTATTGAGAAAACATTCTATCTCTATCTATACGCTGTGTCCCTTATTTGCCTGGCGGAGTCAGGGGTGGAAGAGTTCTCTGGAGATGGCCTTCTTGTGCGCTGTTTGTAAGTTTGTTCCTGTGGTTTCTTTGATTTCTGTGATCCATCTTTTACATGGTCTGCCTCTGTCTGCTTCTGGCTTTATAACCGTTATGTCTATGTGTCATGGCCATTTGTAGTATGCTATCTGTCGGTAGTCTGGAAGCGTGTGAAAACCACTTGATCTGTTGTCTTTTGGTGTGTTCCAATACTGGTATTATTTTGGTTATCTATCTGATGTTATCGTTTCTAATTTTATCTCTTAATGACACATTATTATTTGCAATTTTACAGTGACCGCACAGTTTCAACTTTGTATCACCATCATCAGTGCATTCTATGCTGCGCCTAGTCATTTATTCTGCCATCTCCTTCTTAGAAAGATCATATTAATAAAGAACGTAAAATGTAACTCCTGCCACAGTTATGTCTTGTCTATTTATATTGTCTTATGTGTTAGATAGTTCAATGATGGTCTCTGAAGTTTTGGGCTCGCATAGCGATTTTTAGAGTACTGATTTTTTACTGTACTAAGGTGGGGGTGGGGGGTGTACTGAGTTAAAAAAAAAGAAAAATGCAACAGGTCCATATCGATGGATACTAGGAAACGTGTCCTCAAATGCTACATTGAACCAAGTGCTACTCTATGGAAGTGAAGCATGGACAATAAATAAGATATCACAAAAATCATTGGAGGCATCGGAGATATGGTTTATTCGAAGAATGTTACGCATTCCTTGGACGGCCTACATTACTAATGAAGAATGTCTTAGAAGGATGGATGTGAAAAGATGCATTATTGATAATATAAGAAAAAGACAGTCAACATTTATTGGGCACATAATGAGAAGAGGAGGTATTGAGAATATAGTGATAACAGGAAAGATAGTAGGGTAAAGATCAAGGGGAAGTCATAGAGAAAAGATATTGGACAGTTTGGCTAAATGGCGTCGATTGACGACACCAACAGAGACGATGAAATGTATGGAAGATGGATGTACATGGAGAGATATGATCGCCAACGCCATTTGGCACGGCACTTGATGATGAAGATGAATCAATATACAGCGAAGAAGCAACTGATCGCATGTCACAATATAACATAAGAGAAGAACGTAACATGCCACCAACAAATCACGAATGAAGACTGCCACCAACAAATCAAGAATGAAGACTGCCATGGACAAATCAAGAATGAAGACTGCCATGGACAAATCAAGAATGAAGACTGCCATCAACAAATCAAGAATGAAGACTGCCACCAACAAATCAAGAATGAAGACTGCCATGGACAAATCAAGAATGAAGACTGCCACCAACAAATCAAGAATGAAGACTGCCATGGACAAATTCCACATGGAAATTATCCCAGTATCGTTGCCATGGTTACCATACCAGCAGACATCTGCACGATAGGAGAGAGGTTCTTCTCCAGAAATTTACCAAGATCTTTGTTACGTACTGGAGCTTAGGAACCCTGCGTCAAACCTAAAAAATTACCCCACTACAAGGCAAATGTCTATATATATATATAACGGCAAGGAAGATAAAAACAATTCTGTGACAACCACAAAGGAATATCTTTACTACATCAGTACTATATAGAATTCTTTATTGCACTATAAGGAATATCTTTACTACATCAGTATCCATAGCTCGCATCATATTAGCTCGTGTAATGCTAAACCGACTTAGACAGAAACTCGAAACTAACAGATGATCTTCAGCCTGATAGTCAATGCGGATTTCTCGCAGGTCGCCGGATAATAGACATGATATATGCTGCCCGTTCACTCCAAGATGAAGATTAAGAACAGAAAAGGAAACTTTTCACAAAATGTGTAGACCTAAAACAGGAATTTGAAAACGTGAACAGAGATGGGATGTAGAAATCACTAGCAAAATTTGAATCCCTTTTCCTCCCCCCCCCCCTTTCCACCAATTTATCAACATCGTGTTACAGTTCCATGACGAATCAATTATTGAGTGTCATTACTAGAACTTCCTGTAACAAATGAAGTGTCATTAGTAGACCTTTCTGTAACAAATGAAGTGTCATTAGTAGACTTTTCTGTAACAAATAAAGTGTCATTAGTAGACCTTCCTGTAACAAATGAAGTGTCATTAGTAGACCTTCCTGTAACAAATGAAGTGTCATTAGTAGACCTTCCTGTAACAAATGAAGTGTCATTAGTAGACCTTCCTGTAACAAATGAAGTGTCATTAGTAGACCTTCCTGTAACAAATGCAGTGTTATTACTAGACCTTCCTGTAACAAATGGAGTGTCATTACTAGACCTTTCTGTAACAAATGGAGTCAACCAAGGATGCAATACAATTCAGTCTGCTGTTGTCTGCGATAATGACAGACGTATCTAGATGGATTGATGTAACAGGCATACAAATAAAATAACAGAAAAGACGGTGAACTCTTCAATCTTCGGCGTGTGCAAGCCAAAACTATGGTGCTTAATACAATGATCAGGGAACTCCTCTATGTCGATGACTGCGCACTGGATGCTGATTGCAAACAATATGCAGGTCACCCTAAATAAATTTTCTGAAGCATACGACAAATTTGGCTTCACCACCAATACACACAAAAATACCGAAACAACAGAGTTCATGTTTCAACCCACACCAAGCAATCCAAATTAAAATTCCAATATAGAGTCAATAAAGAAGAAGAAATCAGTCAATAGTATCACCTAAATGGGCAGTAATCTCTCACAAGCCGTAAGCAGTGAAACTGAGGTAAACAACAGAATAACGAAAGTTAGTGCCACATTTGAGAGACTGCGAAATAATACATGTGGCAGAAGGGGAATAATAAATACCACCAAACTCATAGTTTACCATGAAGCAGTGATATCATCACTTCGCTTCTTTATGCCTGTGAAACACGAACAATATATGCCAGATACGCTAAAAGACTTAACAAAGTCCACATACGATTCCTTCGTAAAATACTTAATATCCATTGATGGGATAAAATACCAGACAGTAAAGTACTGATGAATCCTAATTCTGTAAACATACGCCATGCTGTTGAAGGGAGAGACACGTTGTGCAGGACATATGGCTGCATGAACGATCATCGTCTACCAAAATAGTTGTTACATGGAGAACTGCAGACTGGCTCCCGCAAGGCCGGAAGACAGAAGAAGTTTGTTTGTTTGTTTTTCGTTCGCTCCATTGTAACCATCACGGATATCCGTGCGATTTCCGCCGGGAGCGTGATTACGTTGTGCCACCGTTATGCGCCTTGTAGGCCTAGCACATCCGATTTCGGCATGCCTTGACAATTCGGGTGGGCTACCCTTAGCCTGTGACAGCCTCTATATCTGTCTCCAGGCACGCGTAATGGAGCCTCTTCGCCCAGACGATTTTTTGCTCTCGTCTGACTCGAACGAGGTGTTCCACTGTCTATGAACTTGCCTCGTGTAATTGGACGTGCTGTGCCTATGCCCATTGGGTACTGAACCGTTTCTCATCCGTGAGCCTGGTTCCTTAAGGGGAAGAACTCAACAGATGAGTTGGACCCTGGCTCTTTCGCCCTCTTAGCCGAGGTGTCATTCACCGACATCGTGTACCCCTTGTCCAAGTTCGAGTCTCACACCACGCGTTTGAGAGCAAGGCGTTCTCGAGCTGAGCGTCCTTGTCCCAATAGCGCCTGAGCCCATCAGGTACTGAACCCTTTCTCTCTTCAAGTGTCTTTCCGGTGTAGGAAAACCTGACAGTAGAGTTGGGCCAGGGCTAAATCGTTGTCCCTTTTGTGCCTGAGCGCATCGAGTACGTAACCCTTTCTCTTCGCGAGCATATTTCCGGTTTAGGAAGGCTCGACATTAGAGTTGGGTTAGGACTTCTTGCTTTACCAAACGCCAATGGATGGGTCTGGGTCTCTGCCTGTAAGGAACACAGGTAACTAGAAGCTCGTCTCGAGCTGACGGTGCTTGTAGTTCCCCTTTCCTAGGGACTTTTCACTTTCTATTTGCAGTTCGCGCTACCCTCTAGCGCTGTTCTGCCTTTTCATTGTTTCATTGTACTCGGTATGAAATCTATTTGTCTCTCGCCATGCATCTATCTTTACGTGCATTTTACATTGGCCGCCCCTCCAATGTTCGGACTGGACTGCCCTGCTTCACTGTATGTCGACAGTGTCGCTATATGTGGTGATGCTGGTGGTGTCGGAGATATTGTCTGTCTCTTGTGCAATCAAATCTCTTTCCATCTGCTACCTCCACATTCTCGGACACGATCCCCAAATGATTTGGCCAGAATCAGCTCGAGCTGCTGTATTTCTGTTTCCAGGGTGCACCGCGTGGAGGTATATTTGGGATCTTGGTTATCTGCTAACCCTGGGTCCGCCTAGAGCAATGCGTTCCCTTTGCACCCCACAGAAGAAGTGATTTAAAGACACTCTTAAGGCATCACTAACTCACTTCAAAATAAGACACAAATTCATGGAGAGTCTTAGAAGGTAGATCCAACTGACGTCGCAGAATCAGGAATGGTGCAGCAGCTGCAGAGAACCTCAGACATCAAACTGCGCAACAAAAATGATCTAGAGGAAAGGCAAGACTTGCTTAATGTCCCACAGACTCCTAACACACATGCTCAGATTGTGGTAGACAATTCCAGGCACGCATAAGACTCACTAGTCACAGGGCCTTAATCAGCTTCATCATCATCACAGTTGAGCTGAATGGTTATCGTCGACTACAACAGACGAACATAATGATTACCCTGCAAAAGTGTTATAGCTTTTCACCAATAGATTTTGGAAAGAGTTATCATATTAATTACATATGAAAGACACCATTTGTAACCACTTAAGTCTACAACAAGTATAACATTATCACTATCGTGGGCACATAGTCACAAATGATAGCAGATGTGAAGCAGAAATTAAAAGGAGAATAGGAATGGCTAAAAGTACTTTCAATGACATGACGAAAATATTAACATCTAAACAAATTAAAAACAAGTTAAAAAATTAGAATTATAAAATGCTAAATCTATGCTATATTAATGTATGGCTCAGAAACATGGACAATAAACAAACACCTAGAAGACAGAATTAACGCATTTGAGATGTGAATATATAAAAAATAGGGAGAACTTCATGGAAAGAGAAGAAAACAAACAAATAGGTTCTAACAACACTTCGCACGAAGAAAGTATTATTAAGGGAAATAAAGATCAAGCAAATAAAATATTTTGGACACATTAAAAGAAATGACACTTTATTGAAAATCTTACTTGAGGGTAAAGTCTAAGGGAACCGAGCACGAGGTAGGCAGAGATACATTTGGGAGAGTAACATCACAAAATGTGCAGGTTACAGTCCAGCAGAGTGCACCACCAGAACTAGAGGCAGAGGATGTTGGAGGTCTGTTGCAGCCAACCTTCGTTGCGGAGACGGCACTTGATGATGATTAGTTATGAAATTGATAATCTACTACCAAATGTAAATAACAACAATATAGAACTGAAATCGCCAGTCTGTTGCCGAGGCCCGAAAGGGGAGCAAAGAATAACAACACTGTTTACCTTCCGCGCATGTCGTAAATGGCGACTAAGGAGGTTATGGGATGGAGGTGGCTGTCTAATCCCATATAGGGTAAGTGACCCAAAGCCATGCTGAAGTCGGATGTGTCAGGCCGAAATGCGCAGATATCGCAGCAATGCTGTAAACCATGACACAACGCATTCAGTTCTCCGGACTACATCCTGCTAATCTGCAGGAGTTTGAAAATGAACGCAGAAGAAGAAGAAGAATAGAAATTACAACTATTTTGTTTTGTTTAAGCATATATGTATATATTTGAAAACAATTTGTTATCACTGTTACATAAGACACATCATTACTAATGTCAACTCCCTTCCTACTCTCCCTTTGTTAACAACTGTCAAACTTGATCAGACCCGCTCTCCTAATTTATTGAAGTAGTTATCGATATCCTCTAATCAATCAACCAACCAAGTAATCAACAGACTAATCAATCAACCAACCAAGTAATCAACAGACTAACTAAACATATTTATTGGAGAAGATAAGGCATCTGGAAATAAACGCTGTAGGTATAAAAGAAAATGACTGTTAAAGGCATCACCTGACACCAAAGTGTGATGTGTTGTGTATAATAACAAGCGTAGATGTGGACTGCGTGCTACACGTTGTGTTACAACACTGTGAGAAAGTCAACAGATCTAATGATAACATCAAAGATCTAGTGATATCACAACAGAATTAGTCGTAGTATGAATGTCTTGAAGAATGGAGCACTTAGCCTCGCCATCTAAATCAAGCAACAGTGGGAACAGCGTACACTAGATGTAGACAATTTCCTGTGGGCCGACTACATTGTTGATTGTCGGCTGACAACTGACTACGCGTTTGGTACCGTGTTCGTGTGGTTATCATTCTGCGAGAGTAACAACAGTAGGAAGTCAGTGCAAGCTATTATAGCTGGACTTTTCGTTTCACACAACATATTTCTGTGGACCCACTTCATTAGCTGAATACAACTAGTGACTTGTCTTGGACGAATAGACCATACAAAACATTGTCGCAGAATGAGGCTAGAACACCGTTCGCATGTTCGTTAGTCAAGTGGTATGTATACTACAGTGTATTAGTCTGTGTGATAAATATTCTCGTCAGGACAAAGAGACGCGATCGTGTGTCTTATATTAGAAGTATAGGGCCTACGCCTAATGTGATACATATAGAAAGATACAACTGTAGTAATGTACGGAGGAGAAATACGGCGGTACTTATATGGAGATACATTGTACTAGATTTAGAAAGATACTTTCTCAAAGATAATATGATGATTACTAAGTTGCAATATCAGAGCCAATGTGATATAAAAGCCTATAATTTGACAAATGAAATGTGTAATATATGTAGAAAAATACACTTCAAAAATACATGTAGAGAGATAAAATGTAGTAGTGCTACGGATTTAAAAAAAAAAGATTTGAGAGTCAGAGGTCAAGGAGAGACAATTGACGTATATAGACTACTTGATGTTCCATAGACAGATAAAAAAGAAAGACATTTGTCTGAAGGTAAGATTGCTTATTTTGAATGTGCATTAATTACCATGTGTTTTGTCAAGAAATATATTTATTACAAATGAGTGACGCGTAGTCATTGAACTTGTACGACTAAGCTGTTCCCTCATTCATTTTAGCCAAGTTTTTGAGCCATACTTTATCGCCGAAGACGGATGTTTTTGACCATTTGCGCAATTAAAACGGCAACACAACGCATTTCCATTCTCTGGACTACATTCAATTGGAAATCTTGTAGAACCATTGTCCTGATACAAGAGAAATCTAGCGGGAGTTTGAGAATGAACGCTGAAGAAGAAGAACCCTACTTTCAACGTGACATAAAAGTGTACAAGAACAAATACGGAATGAATATCAGTACCCCCTCTTCCCTTTTTTAAAAATTATTTAACGGAATTTAAGTTAAAAACCATTTTTTATCTCTCTCTTACCTATCAGGTAAACAAAATCAGGAACATGACATCAGGGACTCAAGAATTCGAGTGTCCCTGATTGTGAATAGTTGTATTTCAGCTATGCCTTTTATTCCGTAGAATATATTCTGAGATTGCCGCCTTAGAAAATATTAAATATAATATTTCTATCTCTATTTGCTTCTCATATGCAGAAGAGTTATAATTATGTACTAAGCTTATGAATCGCTCCCTTAGTAAAACATAAGTCTGTTTCGTGAAAAGTTAAACTTTTTTAAATTGCAAATATCATTTTTAGTGCTTGATATATATGCCTATATGTTTATATAGAGTAAACAAAAGTACCCAAGATAAGCTAGTGACAATTGAGATGTGATTTTTAAGAAGAATGATGAAAATTTCATGGACAGACAAGAAAACTAATGTAGAATTCCTCAGAGATGCTGGAGTAAAACGACAAATTATAGTGAAAATTAGAAACAGACAATCAAGATGTTTAGGTAATGTAATGAGAAAAGTAAAACTTGAACATATAGTAATCATATGAAAGATCAAGGGGAGAGGAGATACAAGAAGACAACGAATGCAATTTCTGGATAGGCTCTCACTGTGGCACAAAAATAACACCAATTTAACTTATTAACAACACAAGAGACAGAGCGTTGTGGAGAAGCTTGATCGTCTACGCCACTCGGCATGACATGACGATTGATTGATCGATATACTCCTATCGAATGAAACTAATCTGAAATGAAAGAAAAGCTGTCACACAGATGTAGTACATTATATATATATATATATATGAGTGTGTGTGTCACACAGATGTAGTACATTATATATAATATATATATATATGAGTGTGTGTAAATGAGTGGGATGAAGTTATACAGCAGGCGATATCTCGAATTGTCCTCTTGACTGATTGTGCAGGCTCATTTAGAGCTGACAGTTGCGAAGTAAAACAGCAAGTAATCACGAAGGTAGACCAACATTTCAGTACAAACAAAAATGCATAAATAACAGGGTTATTATAGTTGTTGTTTTCAAACTATGATCAATGAAAAATGAAAGGTGGAAACCAGAACCGTTCAGACGGCATTGTTCTTGAATATTTAACATATTTAATATTTTGAATATCAGTGTTTCTCAACCTGTGTTTTATCTAAGTTTTCTAAAAATTCTAATGCCCATCCCCCATTTAACATACATAATTTTTTGTATTAAAAAACTGAATTAGTCCCTAAATTAAGCCTAATTACATATTTTCAAATTTACACCCTGAACAATCACATTGCCCCCTTGTGGGGCGTGTTCCTCACGTTGAGGTCCTTTGGTTCTTTTGTGCATTTAATTGTCAGAAGCTGCTATTTAGATATTATATATACTCTTTTTGTATGTTAATAAATAATTTCCTGATTATTAACATGTAATTTAATGTAAATCTGAAAACTGAGTTAACACTAGAATACAGTAAACCTACACTTCACCAGCTAGAGCGCTATAATTTGCTTCACAACATACGCGTGTATACAATTGTAAAGTAGAACAGTGCCCGTTTATTATAAATCTGTATTTTATTAAATTGTTAGTACTTTCATATTTGTCAATAGAAAATTTTCTAATGGATACCTTGTTATTAATGTTATCAAACACAGGGTTTGAAATGTGTTTCATTCATTAATGTACTCATGTCTGTAGACTTTTGCGATATCATTGATAATCCTGTTTCAGAAAGCACACGTCAAGGTCTTGCAATGATGACTTTCTGACTAAATTGTGCCCTCTCATCTTCACTTTCGATGTAGCAGACGTTACAACCTGTCATTATAAGTCTATCTAAAGATGGCCGTGAATTTAATCCACAGCAAACATTTTACTTGATTATATGTATTCAATCTAAATCAATTAAATGACCATCTGGACCAGGGCTGTCTAACCCATGGCACATGCATTAGCCGATTTTTATTTTTACCCAGATTATTATTACACTGACTATTATTTCACTGACTATTATTTCACTGACTTATTATTACACGACTATTATTACACTGACTTATTATTACACTGATTATTATTACACTGACTTATTATTACACTGATTATTATTACACTGACTTATTATTACACTGACTTATTATTACACTGATTATTATTACCCTAACTTTTATTACAGTGAAAATTATTACACTGACCATTATAACCCTGACTATTATTACATTGACTATTATTACACTGACTATATTACACTGACTATTATTACACTGTCCATTATTACACTGACTTATTATTACACTGATTATTATTACCCTCACTATTATTACACTGACTATTATTACACTGACTATTATTGCAATGACTATTATTACACTAACTATTAATACACTGACTATTATTACCCTGACTATTATTAACCTGACTATTATTACACTAACTATTATTAAACTGACTATTATTACAGTGAAAGTTATTACACTGACTATTATTACCCTGACTATTATTACACTGACTATTATTATACTGACTTATTAATATACTGATTATTATTAACCTGACTATTATTACACTGACTACTATTACACTGACTATTATTACAATGACTATTATTACACTGACTATTATTACACTGACTATTATTACATTGACTATTATTACCCTGACTCGTATTACACTGACTATTATTACAATTACTATTATTACACTAACTATCATTACACTGACTAATATTACACTGACTTATTACATTGACTATTATTACACTAACTATTAATACACTGACTATTATTACCCTGTCTATTATTACCCTGACTATTATTACACTAAATATTATTAAACTGACTATTATTACAGTGAAAGTTATTACACTGACCATTATTACCCTGACTATTATTACACTGACTATTATTACACTGACTTTACACTGACAATTATTACACTGACTATTATTACATTGACTATTATTACCCTGACTGTTATTACACTGACTATTATTACACTGACTATTAATACACTGACTGTTATTACCCTGACTATTATTACCCTGACTATTATTACACTAACTATTATTAAACTGACTATTATTACAGTGAATATTGTTACACTGACCATTATTACCCTGACTATTATTACACTGACTATTATTACAGACTTATTATTACAATGACTATTATTACACTGATTATTATTACACTGACTATTATTACACTGACTATTATTACACTGACTATTATTACACTGACTATTATAACAATGACTATTATTACACTGACTATTATTACACTGACCATTATAACCCTGACTATTATTACATTGACTATTATTACACTGACTATTATTACACTGACTATTATTACACTGACTATTATTACAGACTTATTATTACAGTGACTATTATTACACTGATTATTATTACACTGACTATTATTACACTGACTATTATTACACTGACTATTATTACACTGACTATTATAACAATGACTATTATTACACTGACTATTATTATACTGACCATTATAACCCTGACTATTATTACATTGACTATTATTACACTGACTATTATTACACTGACTATTATTACACTGTTTATTATTACACTGACTATTGCTTCACTTTGAACTTTGTTTATCTCCATGACATATAAATCAGATTGCATGGAATCGAATATGTACCTAAGTTGTTATTCATCCATCACAAGGGACGATGACTATATGTTACATCCATTTTTTTAAATTCAGTTAGAGTTATGTTTTCGATTATATGTTCGTAGATAGCCAGTATGTTTCCTGAGTTAAACAGCAGCTCACTCCTTTGTGTTATTGACAACAAAAGTGCAATGTTAACATAACTGTATTGACTCTCGGGGTAGATAATCAGGGTGTACCTCCCTCTTCCTGCGTCTCAATTTTACAAAGTATACAAAATCCATGACATTTATTTAAAATAAACTAAGATTGGGATGCATTAATTCATATTTGAAAAATGCTCTGCTACACTCAGTGTAAAACTGCACTCTAAAATAACAAATTTGACGAAATCAAAGCACAGTAAAAAATCTAATAAAAGTACACAATTTTTAAATTGTTTTTATATGAATAAATCAATAATTTTATTTATCATTATGTTTTTTTCATATGAAAATATTTGTAAAATACTGAATGTATGTGCATGTGTCAATAGGAGCATTGGATTTTAGCTTGAACAAATTGGCGCACGGAATGGCGTCAGGTAGGATTGACCACCCTTGCAATAGACATAAAGAAGAAGAACATGCAGCTTAGGTGATAGAACATATACTGCATAGACAAGACATTATTTGATATACGTTGAGCAAATTGTTGAGCAAATTGTTGAGCAAATTGTTGAGCAAATGTTACTCATACATATATATGTATGAAAAGTACGATGTTAGGCAGTTATTGAGCTGGAATCTTTCAGGTTTAAGAAACGTCATTCAAGATCACAGAATCGCAATATAGAACCATAGGAATAAATTAAATATTAAAGTTTTATATTAAGGATTCTCAAAATGTGCGAAAACACACTCATATTGTGGAAAGGGGGGGGGGTGAAAGACATGGGAAGGGGAACGAAATATCTTTAGAGAACACTGAATGAATCGCACATGAGCTATTAACATTACATACTAATTTTTAATTTACTATAACACGCGAGATGTACAATTCTGTTGATGCTAATTCAACTCTATCTGAAACCTGGCCAGACTAGAATTATTGAAAACACTGGCAAACATCTATTGAAAACACTGGCAAGCATCTGTCGAAAACAAGAAGCTTTTTTAATTGTTTTAAAATGAAAATATTTTAAAACATTTCAATAACAGCGCATGTGTGCGCGAAATGAAACCTGGAAATTCACTTTGTAAACTATATGTAGCACCAAAAAGGAGAAATAGGTCTATATGTAGCGTTCAACAGGAGAAAGTGATCAATATGTAGCGTACAACAGGAGAAAGTTATCAATATGTAGCGTACAACAGGAGAAAGTTATCAATATGTAGCGTACAACAGGAGAAAGTTATCAATATGTAGCGTACAACAGGAGAAAGTTATCAATATGTAGCGTACAACAGGAGAAAGTTATCAATATGTAGCGTACAACAGGAGAAAGTTATCAATATGTAGCGTACAACAGGAGAAAGTTATCAATATGTAGCGTACAACAGGAGAAAGTTATCAATATGTATCGTTCAATAGAATAAAGTTATCAATATGTAGCGTTCAACAGAAGAAAGTTATCAATATGTAGCGTACAACAGGAGAAAGTTATCAATATGTAGCGTACAACAGGAGAAAGTTATCAATATGTAGCGTACAACAGGAGAAAGTTATCAATATGTAGCGTACAACAGGAGAAAGTTATCAATATGTAGCGTACAACAGGAGAAAGAAATATATCTGTAGCGTTCAACCAGAGAAAGAGATCTATATGTGGAATCCATCAAGGAGAAAGTGATCTAGCTTTCATCGTGTTTGTTACCGTGTTACTTAAACAAACAAATAATTATATGTGGGAATAAAATTAAAATTATGTCAGTATATAACACTGCAAACACATGGAGTTCCCCAACATCTGATAAACCTATGTTAGAACATATACGCCAATAGTCAATGCGCAGTAAGAACGAGCACAAGTACAGCTGATAATTTCCAAATTCACTCGGGAGTGAGACAGGGATGTGTACTATTCCCCCCCCCCGCACCCCCATTGTACATAACATACATAGATCACATCTGCAAAGTAGCAAAGACAACGTATAAAAAACAATATAAAGGATAACTTAAGCGAATTGCTATTTGCAGATGACCAAGCACTAGTAGCATTATCAGAAGAGCAACTACAAAGACAAACAGTTACATCAAACATGACAAACCCTTAACATGAAGATAAACATAGAACAGACCGAACTAATGAAGATAGGAAGAACATAAAGATACACTGATATAGTGATATATATATATATATATATATATTGGAAATAACAGACTTAAGTGACAGAATTCACATACCAACAATAGGAAAACATATAACAACAGACGGCAAGAGCAGCAAAGAAATACACAATAGATGTAACAAAGTATATCAAGCCCTAGGGAAAATGACACCAATCTTCAGAAGCAAAAATGTAGATCTAAACACCAAAATAACACTATTCAAAACGATTATTATGCCAAAGCTGTGCTACCAATGCCAAACGGTAGGTAGGTAGTTAATGTGTTTGCCTCTTTATGGAAAGGCGTGCTCCTTTCAACCAGCAGAAAACAAAGCCCAATTAGGTTATATCAGGACACACTACCATAAAATATTAGAGGTAACAAAGACCCCGTTTTTTACAACTAATTTTGCCACAGCCAAACATGGACAACGACAGCACAAGAAAAATGTAAACTTATGACAGCTGAAATGGCATGCTTACGCAGAATCCTAGGAATATCACTAAGACGCCGAGTGAGGAATGAGAACATTAGACAAAGAACTCGCACCATCCCAATCTTTGAATATATTAAGAGACAACAGATCAAATGGCTTACAAACATCAGCAGACTACCATCAGACAGTATACCATATCAAGCTATGCTACACAGATACAGTGAAGACAGACCTTAGGCAGACAAAGAAAACGATGGACCACCGAAATAAAAGATGCGATAAATTCCACAATATACGGCACACACGAGGGTCATCTCCAGAAAACTCTTCTTCCCCTGACGCTGAAAGACAACCAAGGATTTAGCTAATAGATAGCTATCGAGATTAAGTGATCATTTGTGGGAAAAAATTCACCAAATTAAAAACAAAACAAGAGACATGGCTCTATTTATATCTTCAACAAGGGAGAAAAGTTTACCTAAAACAATAAGACTTTTATTTTCGTGAGAGTTTTAATCACCTTTTATTTGGGAAACCATTATAGAGTATTTGATCAAATTTTAGGCCAACTTCGTTGTACTAAATATCGAACTCTGCTTTCATTGAAAGGGGGAGGTGGTTGTGGTGGGTGTTACACCCGAAAATCCTCTTATTATCTACATAATTGTGAAGAGGCCGTTGTATTTTAACAACCTTCCTCATAACCTAAGACATACATATGTTCAAAGTTGGAAGGGGGGGGGGGGGTGTGGGAGGGCATTGGTTCATACATTATATACAAAAGGAGCCAGGTAGAAGTGGGAGGAAGACTGTTCCATATGAAGGGCTTCTGGCGCACTTTACTTGTCGAGGAACACTGTTCCATATGAAGGGCTTCTTGTGTACTTTACTTTGCGAGGAACACTGTTCCATATGAAGGGCTTTTGTGTACTTTACTTTGTGAGGAACACTATTCCATATGAAAGGTTTCTTTGGCACTTTACTTTGTGATCACTATCGTTCTATATGAAGGGCTTCTGGCGCACTTTACTTTGTGAGGAACACATTTCATGTTTTTTTTTAGCTCTAGTTCATATTGGGAAAACAATTATTTGACCGAGACTTTGCTATGACAATACATCGATGTACAAAAACTACACTCTGAAAACATGAATATCTTTTTCTTCAGCGTTCATTTTCAAACTCCCGCTGGATCTCTCTTGTAGCAGACCATTGTGCTACTAGATTTCCAACAGGATGTAGTCCAGAGAATGGAAATGCGTTGTGTCACCATTTTATTAGCGCCAATGACCCGACACATCCGTCTTCGGCTGAATGAATATTATACAAGGCATATTATAAGCTTGTATGAGCACAAGCAGAACATTTTTGAGAAAACAAGACATATAATCAAATGCTCTTCTGCTGTACCACATTTAAAGACATGAACTAAATGGACATACGGTGTTTTTGTAACCATTGTCAAAAACGTAAACTGTGTATATCCTAGAATAAAATGCCTTAGAAATATACAACACCTAGAAACGTAAACTGGGTATATCCTGGAAGGGTTCAATACTTAAGCAAACTAACATGAGAATTACAAAAAAAGACTATTACGCATCAATGTATAGCTCAGAAACATGGACAATGAACAAACAACTATAAGATATAATTGATGCGTTTGAGATGTGCATGTAAATACAAATCTGGAGAAATAACTTGGAAAGAGAATACAACGATTAAAGAATCCATGACAACAGTTCATATAAATAAAAATAAAGCACATAAAGTATTGAGACATTATTTAAAGTGGTATATTTTTGAAGAACATGGGAGCGTAGAGTTGATGGGAGGCGAGCTTGAGGTAGTCAGAGATACAAGCGGGGGAAAAAATATCACAGACTGGACAGGTTACAGTCTAGCAGAATGCACCACCAAATCAGGAGACAGAAGATGATGGAAATTCTTTGCAGCCAACCTTCGTTGCTAAGACCGTACTTGATGATAACGATAATACAATTCCTAGAAAAACATAAACCGAGTATTCCCTACAGCTGTACCATACTAGAAACATAAGCCGAGTATTTCCTACAGCTATACAATGCTTGAAACATAAGCCGAGTATTTCCTACAACTATACAATACTAGAAACATAAGCCGAGTATTTCCTACAACTATACAATACTAGAAACATAAGCCGAGTATTTCCTACAACTATACAATACTAGAAACATAAGCCGAGTATTTCCTACAACTATACAATACCAGAAACATAAGCCGAGTATTTCCTACAACTATACAATACTAGAAACATAAGCTGAATATTCCCTACAACTATACAATACTAGAAACATAAGCCGAGTATTTCCTACAACTATACAATACTAGAAACATAAGCCGAGTATTTCCTACAACTATACAATACTAGAAACATAAGCCGAGTATTTCCTACAACTATACAATACAAGAAACATAAGCCGAGTATTTCCTACAACTATACAATACTAGAAACATAAGCTGGGTAAACTGCCTCTTGTTTCATTTTGCTTCATAAGGAGGAAAGTTATCAACTTTTTGAATTGTTTCTTCGTTGAGGGTGATATTGAAATTAAAGTTGGTAACATTCACGATCTTAGTCTTTGATACTGCTATCAATTGTCTATCCCCAGGTAGTGTTGTCGTAGCTTCCACGCGTGTCATTGAACGTAGGGGTTTGTGAAGGTTATATGGTCTGAGTTCCAAGAGCCAGGTGTGTTGCTCTGATTGAGGTGTAGTGATGTTTATTCAGGAATGTCTTGATGTTCCTATTCATATTTTCTAGGTCTGTCTTTATTACTGCTGTACTATAATAAATTATACGGGAAAGCTACCAGGGTCTCCTCGTGCTTCATTGTTTGTATCGCCGATATGTTGATGATTTGGTTCTTTTTTATTAGCATGTCTCTAAACTGAATAAATGGTCGAACGGGTTTCTGTAAGCTACGTGTTTGTTGTAAAACCGTTATATACGCCACACTTATGTGGTGATTTCAAGGTAGTTTCCCTTCTAATGGGACTGCAGCAAGGACATACATAATACATGTCCTTTTTATGTGAGTGGGATAGTCAATCAAGGGAATTGTACTACTTGCGGAAGGAATGGATTTGCAGACGAAATTTAGTAGTTCGAGAGAAGAATACCCAGCACCCAGCTCTGGTCGAGTCTCACAAAATCCCTCTACCACCCTTTCACATCAAACCAGGTTTGATGAAAAATTTCGTGAAAGCCATGGACCGGATTTCGCTAGCTTTCATATACCTGCATGAAAAATTGCCTCGACTCAGTGAAGCAGAGATTAATGAGGGAGATTTTGTGAGTCCTCAGATTCAAGAACTACTTAAAGATGACCGATTCAACAACTGATGCAAAGCATGCCGAAATTGGATGTGCTAGATCTACAAGGTGGCACAACGTAATCACGCTCCCGGCGGAAATCGCACGGATATCCGTGATGGTTACAATGGAGCGAACGAAAAACAAACAAAACAACAACTGATGTGAAACAAGTGTAGAATGTTTTTCGCCTAGTGTCCACCAACTTTCTGGGTAATATTAGGCAGAAAACTACAAGGAGCTAGCAGAAGACATGCTGATGAAATATGCCTTTAAAGATCCACTTCCTTTATTCCCATCTGGATTTCTTCCCTGAGAACTGTGGCATGGTTCGTGATGAAGATGGTGAACGTTTTCATCAAGATATCGCAACAATGGAACAAAGACGCCAGGGAAAATCGTCAACTACAATGCAGACTGAATATTGCTGGACACTCCACAAAGATACTCCCAAACAGCTGTACAGAGACAGGCGAATGAAATCTAAGAAGTAGTCTATGACTTGATTTTTTTACAGTTAGTAACCGTTGCGTTATTACTATTGGCATGTATTTCGTGATCTTCTTCTTGTTCGCAGCTTGACATGTCTACACTGAAAGTCCGGTTTTCTTAATAAATTCTGCTGTATTTGAAAGCTCCTCATTGCTCCCATACGTTTTCTGTTGATATCCATCTCTGTGAGCCAGTGTCCTTCCCTTAACTGATTTGGTGTATTGCAGTCTTACAGAATATGTTCAGCCTACCGACGTGGACACAGAGGTGACGATACCAGTGTTAGTCTATTTAAGTGGCTGTTTAATTTGTTGTGTCCTTGTCTGAGGCGGAGAAAAACCTGCTCACCTCTTTCGAGATAGTGATAGTTGTCCTTTGGGTCGAATTTCCTGATAGCTTTGAGGAGTGTCCTCTTTCCTTGGTAGGTGATTTCTTGGTCTGTTTCTGTGTTGTTCCATCTTTTGCAGGCCTATCGGTCTTCATTTCCCGGTATGCCACAGTGGGATGGTATCCACTGTAGTACTACGCTTCTCTGGATGCTCGCTTATCGTATGGCTTCCTTCAGGTCTGGGAGTTTATCGCTATCAAGGGCTTGTACGACAAACATTGCATCAGTAAGAAACACCACATGTTGAGATTGTCTTGTTGTGTTTTTAATTATTACTGCAGCAATGTTTAGATGATGTACACCTGCAGAGTAGTTTAAGCACAAGATTTCAGTCAGTGAATATGTGGTTTAATTTTTTTCTGGATATTTTATGTACACTCCAGCACTCCATTTTTCACTGCACTGGTTGCTGATCCATCGTTATATACTTGTACCCATGCTTTTCAGTGGTGCATATCTTTAATAATGTTGCATACCATTGTTTTCGTGTGGAGATTATTTCATTTTTAGAGATTATTTCGTGATGTAAACATTCATTTTTGCAGATTACAAAAAGAAAAACTAGAGCCAATTTTCAAATTTGACTGTCATATTCATTCTTGATTAGAAACTAGCTTCACAGCACGTGGAGCATTCCCATAAGTGATCCGCCCTCCGTTCCAGCAGCCATCATATTGGAACACTCCAGCAGCCCCAGCAGCCATCATCCGCTCCAGCAGCCATCATCTACCTGATGTAGACTCAAAGTCCCGGTCAGGTGTTGATTGCGTGATTTTCGGGGCCTTCCAAAAAAAACTACTTTTTCTTCCCTCACCTCTAGATACTCCCATTTCTAACATTCTCTGTATGTGTACGTTCTCAACCTCATTGACATCATCTGCATTTTGAAATTAATTTATTACTGCCTTCATTAAGTCTGCTTTATCTCTTCTCAGCAATGTGCCGTCTATCGCCGCATTGCCTGCCAATAAGTCGGCTCTCTCGTTTCCTCTGACCCCATCATGACCAGGGCAGTATATCCATGTACTTCTCTGGACAATTGAGTTGTTCAAGAAGTCCCACTATTCTTTTCTCAGCATGAACTTTTCTATTTTGCGCAGCATGCTTTGAGAGTCTGTGAGTATTACCGAGTGTGTTGATGTATCAGTTACAGCCAATTAAGTGCTGCTGTAACTCCCTCTATCTCCATCCTCATGTTCGATGTGACACTGGAGTATGCTGAAGATTTCTCAACCAACTTCATGTCGCTTCTGTAGGCAACAAAACTCGCTTTAAAAAAATTTATGTTAACTGAGCCATTTGGGTATATAATTATATCTTGTTGTTTAGAGTATGGCTCGGTGAGTTTAAGCACTTTAAATTTGGCCCAGACACCCGTCAATTTTCGACACGTTTTATCTAGTTGTATTATTACTTTAGTCAGTGATTTCTTCTCAGTGTCTACCTCCACCCATTCACTGCCCTTTCCAATTTCTTCAAATTTACATACTCCTCGCAGTGTGTCTTCGGCCTCTGCTATCCATGATCTGCCACGCTTGATTCGTATTCCCTTGGACTCATCTAGACGTTGGTGTAATGGAGGGTGATTATTATCTGTCATTTTAAGGTACAATCTAATTGATTTGATTTGTGCATTTCGCACGCATGCATTTTCCGTTTAACGCCTAAAGAAAAAAGTGATATCACCTATCTCGACAATGAGCTTCGTAGTCGGCGAACAAATCTCGTGTAAGAAAAACATTACCCCCCCCCCCCCCCGTACCATTGGCTACTGAACTCAAGTGTATCTGTGTGAGCTGTGTTGAGCGACAGTCGACCTAGACTAGGTTTGTGACGTCTTCACACACAAAAAAACAACAAGAAAACAACGACTTACTCCCTGTATACGCTGCCCACAGCGCCCAGAGTCCGAGTCTCAATACTGCTTCGTACAGAAATTTGAACAATATGTGCTCCCCGACACTTGTTCGACGCAACTCTCTTGTGAAATGGAGAGAAGTAATCAAAGTTTTGTTCACATCCAGGAGTACATGGAGTATCCAGTACTTGAATAATGCTCGTACCTTAAATTAGGATTATTATGGTGAATTATTTGGCTACTATGTATTCTTGACCATGAACACTTGACAAGACTAGTGCTTGACAATTGAAACGTCGTTGCCATTCTATCGCTTCCCATACACGGCGCTGCTTTCCAGAGCGTGTTACCTTCTCCAGAGACATTAAATATGTACTCCAGACGGTGCCATACTATAGCGACATAAATGGACATCAACATTGGTCGCATCTCCGATGGATCTGCATTGCAGCTGTCCGACCCGGAATGTCTTGCGTCACTGTGTGTCGACGGTGCCGCTGGCTGAGTCGGCGTAGATGATTTTGAGATAGTGCTTGTTATTTTGCTGCCAATTATCATCCCATCTCACAATCAAAATCCCTCACAACCGCGGACACGATCCCTTAATGTGTTGGCCAGAAACATAGCACGAGCCGCTGTATTTCTGTTTTCAGGGTGCACCACGAGGTGGTACTTTAGGATCTTAGATTCTAGTTAATCCTGGAAATCACGCACGGACAGTATGAAACATGATGAAACATTCTATCTCTATCTAACTATACGCTGTGTCCCTTGTTTGCCTTCCGGCGTCAGGGGTGGAAGAGTTCTCTGGAGATGGCCTTCTTGTGCGCTGTTTTTAAGCTTGCTCCTGTGGCTTCTTGATTTCTGTGATCCATCTTTTACATGGTCTGCCTATGGTTTTATAGCCGTTATGTCTATGTGTCATGGCCATTTTTAGCATACTATCTGTTGGTAATCTGGAAGAGTTTGAAAAAAACTTGATCTGTTGTCTTTTTATGTGTTCCAATACTGGTATTGTTTTGGTTATCTGTCTGATGTTATCGTTTCTAATTCTATCTCTTAATGACACTCAGAGTATTCTTCGTATACATGTCATTTCTGTTGTCACTATTTTTCTGTCGTCTTGTGCTGTCATTGTCCAGGTTTGGCACTGGTAGCACAGTGATGGAATAATAATAGTCTTGTATAATGCAACTTTAGTGTCTATGTTTATATTTTTGTTCTTGAAAATACATATCATCTGTCCTAGGATATGATATGTTTTGTTGCAACTATATCTTTACTGATTTTCCCCTCACTTGATATAATGCTTCCTAAGTAGGTGAACTCATTTACCTGTTTACGGTGTTTATCGTCGATTGAGATAGTAATATTTCTTTCTTTTTTTGCTATTGCTATTATTTCTGTTTTTTCTTCTTCTTCTTTCGTTCACTTGAAACATGCCTATATCTATAATTCTGTCTCCTTAATAAAAGTCACTGTCTTTTGTAGTTCATACAGTGTCCCATAGAGCTTTGATTCCAGTGTTGTTTCCTCTGGCCAATATGTCTGCCTCAGCGTCTGTTTTTTTCAATACTAATCTTCATGTTGAATTTTTTACATGTTTTGTGGAGTCTGTTCATATGTTCTTGCAATTGTTCTTTTCTGATATTGCTATTAGTACTTGGTCGTTTTCAAAGAGTAGTTCGTTCAATTTGTCTTTTATGTTATCTTCTTATTTGTTTTTTGTTTTTTTGCTGTTGTTATTTTACAGATGTGGATGTTATAAAAAGTTAAGGGGATACGACACAACCCTGGTGAACTCCTGATTGAATTCGGAACTTATTGGACACTCCTGCATTTGCTCTTACTTCACATTGGCTATAGCATAAATGCCCTTGCATATGTTGATTAAATGTTCTGGTACTTCGTATATTGATAGTGTTTCCAAAGTTGTTGTCTGTCTACTCTGTCGAAAGCCTTTTCGTGGTCGACGAATGCGATGTATAATATAGTATTCAATAATATAATATTCAACTCCAATAGTTTCCAATAAAATCACACAACTTCATCTACATAATTCTACACTATTCTACTAATTGTAGAGATTATGGCTGTGAATCAGAATTGCTTCTATGTAAGAGGGGGTGGAGGGGCGCCATCCATAATTATGGCCATTTTTGTCAATTAATAACCCCCATCCCCCAAGCCACCTTTTTAACTATGTAAAAAATGTAACCCCAAACCCGCCCCCCCTCCCCCCAAAAAATATTTATTAAATAAACATTTATAAATTATTTTGCTGAAAAAGTACTTATATTTTTCAATTATTGAGAATTTTATTTAAAAATTTTTTAAAATTCTACAATGTAGTTGATGAATAACAACTAATATCACTGTTGTCTATTTTCTGACACACCTTGTCGTTTCGTCCACAAATGTGAAACTGTTTTTCATACCCCCCCCCTCCTAATTGTTGGTGTCACTTATAGCCATGCTCTAACCTGGTACACCTCTATCCCACTGTGTATCGTATGTTGCTTAGGTCGTGTGAGAGATCCGGTTACTTTTCTTCTCCATTGCTAAGACTCTGACGTTCGTTTGTTGTACACTATTAAAAACCGAGACAGTATGCGTTTCAGTAGACCTGTTCGCTAAATTAAGTTGTACCCCATTCGTTATGTGTTTTGATTATTGTTTGGCTTTCAGTTGGTTACTATTTGTATACTTGAAATCGTCTTGGCTAATTTTGGCATGCGATTCCAAGTGTATAAATAGTAACCAACTGAAAGCCAAACTTTAATCATAACACGTAACGAATGGGGTACAACTGAATTTAGCTAACAGGTCTTCTATACGTCGCCGGTCATGATCATGCTAAGTGGTTATACAATTCCCACATGTTGCCAGGCCTCCAAAATGGGATCAAATAATAACAACACTGGTACCTTCCCTGCATGTCATAAGAGGCGACTAATGAGGTTATGGGGTCAAGTTTGCTGTCCAAACCAATAATATGGTAAAAGTAACCCAGAAGTTATGCTGAAGTCGGGTGTGTCATGTCGAAAGGAGCAGATTTAGTAACTAAGCTGTAAACTAGGACACAACACATTCCATTTTCCAGACTACACATTGTTAATTTGCAGCAGGTTAAGAACGTGCACAGAAGAGGAAGATTAAAACATTAAAAACTCTATGTTTTTAATTTCATATTGTGTGTCATGTGACGTATTCCTTCCAGAACGTTGTCTTCCCAATGAACTCTCTGAACCTCTCTCTGTCTTGGGCGATGTGGCTTGTATTTTCTAGCGCTGTATTCATGATATCTTTAATGTCGTAAGTCCATCGTCTTCTTGGTCTGCCCTTTCTCCTCTACCCAGGTGCTTTTCCCTCCATTATTTGTCTTTCCGGGCACGTAGAAAAGAAAAAAAAAATCTCAACCTCACATAGACACCATCTATTGTTGTCAATTCTGTAAAAGAACATTTTGTGCGCGCATTGGACTTGCTAGTCATTTAAAAATGCACTATTAAATTTATTATTTTTATTATTTATTGTTATTATTATTATTATGGTTGAGTTTTTGTTCATCGTCGATTACGACGGACGAACATCATCATGGTTTGTTTTTCTAAACAGTTGTGTCTCTTTATATGATCAAACAGGCGTAGTTTTCTTTTTGTTATTGTGTTTAGTAACCAACACTCTGGAATATTCAGTGTGTTTATAATATCTGAGTTTCTGATTTTATCCTTCCATGATATTCTAAGTATCTTTATGTAGCAAATCAGCTCAAAGGCGTTGATCTTCTTTGCCGCTGTTTTACTTAGGGTGCATGTTTCACAGCCGTATGTTGCAAACGGAAAAATGAAAGTTCGTAACGTAACATTTCGTTTATATTTTTTTTGATTTTTCATATGTTTTTCAACCGTGTTATTTTGCAATATGCCATTGCCAATCTCTTCCTTATTTCTGCCATGCAGTCTCCTGCACCGTTGATGTTTGCTCCTAAGTATTCAAATTTATCCACACATTCTATCTCGGTATTGTCTATTATGATTTTTGGTTGTTGTTTTTTATATCTGTTGACATGATTTTTGTTTTTTGCGTGTTTAAATACAAGTTTTGTGCTTCGCTATAGTTCTTTGAATTTCATATTGTACGCTTTATATTATCCTGTTATTTTGAATAATTACATTTATTTTCCCCTTTGTCATTTCTGAAAGTTTCATATAGACGACTAAATTGCATGTACTTCTCTGCTTAATGTTGCTTCAAGTTTGCGTGTGTATTTGTGTCTCAATTTTGAAAAAAAAAACAAAAAACATTCTGGTAGAAACGTGCATTCGTACTATCCTATTTTCGCTCCTTGAAAAATACAATTCAACTCTCTACATTTAAGGTTTTCCATAACAAAAATATCTTGACTGAATATATGAATATTTGAACTGTGTTAGGTTCAGGTATGCTTAATATGTTTTTAAAACATTAGGAAAAGTGGTATTTTTATGTATATATGAGTGTTGTATCCATTTTTCTATAATATGTTTTGCTCTGGGAAATGAGTTTATATTTACAAACTGTTGAACCCTATTTCCCGCCGAAGACGGATGTGTCGGGCCATTGGCGCAAATAAAACGGCGACACAACGCATTTCCATTCTCTGGACTACATCCTGCTGGAAATCTAGTACGGCCATTGTTCTGCTACAAGAGATCTCGCAGGAGTTTGAGAATGAACGCAGAAGAAGAAGAACCCTATTTTATATATTTTTTTAAAGAATTATAATCTATTTACTGCATGGTACATAGTTTTACTGCGGTCTTCTATTCATTAAATTTGTAGCATACTTTGAGAAATAAACTGATTATATTATACTACTTGTTCACCACACTTAGAGAAATAAACGTATATATTATACTGCTGGTAATACATACTCAGAGAAATAAACGTATATATTATACTGTTGGTATTACATACTCAGAGAAATAAACGTATATATTATGCTGCTGGTATTACATACTCAGAGAAATAAACGTATATATTATACTGCTGGTATTACATACTCAGAGAAATAAACGTATATATTATACTGCTGGTATTACATACTCAGAGAAATAAACTGATTGTATTCTATAATATGTAGGCCTACTTACTGCGCAAAACTAAAATTCAACAGGTAAAACTAGAAACATGGTAATGAGATTTTGTTAATCACTGGAAACACACACACACATAATCACGCACACACAAGTCCACGTTAATATCGTTAATATCAGTAACGTCGATTTTTGTGTGTGATTATGTGTGTTTCCAGTGATTAGCACTGTTCTTTCACACTTAGAGAAGTAGAGTGATTATATTTTCTTCCATACTTAGAGAAGTAGAGTTATTATATTTTCTTCCATACTTAGAGAAGTAGAGTTATTATATTTTTCTTCCATACTTAGAGAAGTAGAGTTATTATATTTTCTTCCATACTTAGAGAAGTAGAGTTATTATATTTTCTTCCATACTTAGAGAAGTAGAGTTATTATATTTTCTTCCATACTTAGAGAAGTAGAGTTATTATATTTTCTTCCATACTTAGAGAAGTAGAGTTATTATATTTTCTTCCATACTTAGAGAAGTAGAGTTATTATATTTTATTCCATACTTAGAGAGGTAGAGTTATTATATTTTCTTCCATACTTAGAGAAGTAGAGTTATTATATTTTCTTCCATACTTAGAGAAGTAGAGTTATTATATTCTCTTCCATACTTAGAGAAGTAGAGTTATTATATTTTCTTCCATACTTAGAGAAGTAGAGTTATTATATTTTCTTCCATACTTAGAGAAGTAGAGTGATTATATTCTACTGGTGTTCTTTCATACTTAGAGAAATAGAATGATTATATTTTGCTGCTGTTCTAGTTTACTTAGAAAAGTAGAGTGATTATATTCTGCCATAAATTGCAATACACAAAGAAATAATCTGAATAATTTATATTGCTTGTTTTCCATGCTCGGAGAAGTAAAATGAGTATAATATACAGATATTCTCCCATAGAGAAGTAAACTGTTAATATACTGATACTCTTCCATCCATACTCGGAGAAATAAACTGATTACATTTTACTGCTGGTCTTACAAGCTGGGAGAAGTACAATTATTATAATCTATCTATGTTCTATTCGTACTCGGAGAAGTAAACTTGGTGCACAATACTGATTGCCTCATGGATATCAACTGGATACACTTTGCTACATGGATATCAACTGGATACACCTTGCTACTGTACGCGCAACTCTATTCATGGGATAAGGTACGGAGAGTCAGTCCGATAACAAGTATTAGTCATCAGGAGGCTGATTCTATTCTGAGTTATAAACCTTATCAGTCACTTGACAGATTGGAAGCCTTCTCCCTCGCTATAAACTCCCCTCCTTCAACCACTTGACTCACTTCCTCTGTAAATGAGCTGAGGGAGAGAGAAGTATCGGTCTTGGATACCTTGATACTTGTCCTGGTCGCTGCAGTCATTCCGTCGCCCCATTTACTCCCCACGCTTGGCCGTGTTACTTGTGTAAGAGCCATGTGTTCCAGATTACCAAATTAATGTCCATGATACTGTACCAGTCTGTGGCGCGCACGCGTTCTTTTTTTCTCCTCCAGAGATTGTTATCTCACCCGCATTACCCACACACACACACACACACACACGTGTTGTGTCTCCTCCTCTTCTCTCTCTCTCTCTCTCTCTCTCTCTCTTTCTGACTTCTATAATATGCAAGTCTAATAGCTTGTATTAGTTCATGACATTTAACCTCTGTCTTCATTTCCCCCTCACATTACCCTCTCGCCCTCTCTACCTCCACTACCATGCGCCATAAGTTATCTCACGTACTGCCCCTTCTCCCAACACGTTTCTCTCACGCATTTATCGCTCCTATCTGGTTTACTATGCAGTTCTTATTTCCTTCTATCTTCATATCCTAGATCGACTTCGAAAGCAAACTATTCCCTTTCTGTCTTTCCTCTAGCCCCGTGAAGTATCCAAATATTCCAGGTATGCACGCAGGGAACATAAACCTCTTTATTTTATATCTCTCCTGTCCTGCCATGCACCCTTCCCGCCCATTCTATCTAATTCCACACACAAGAAACGTGCGCTAAAGCTGCTTATAACTAGCGTACAGCGACAGTTGCCTGGTTATCGTTAGTTCTTCTCCACATCCTGAAATAAATATCCCAAGCTGTAGACCGATTATATTCAATGCCATACGTCCTGAAGGTCCTGCGGCAAGCAGACTCAACAACAATAAGCGCCAAGATATCTCCACCATTATGATATTTGTTGCTGTCGCTAACTTCAGTTCAACAGTGTTTTATTATTACGTCGCACAGGTAAGAATTGTAATTTCTAGTTAAGTCGCTCAGGTAGGCAAATTGTTTCCTGTTTAAGTCACGCAAGTAGGTAATACAAAAGTAATGCAGGTAACTATGTAACATTCTACAGTCTATACGCATTTGGGTTTATTCTTCGGTTTTACGTGCAATAATTGCTTATTTAATTGCATATGAAAACATACGATGTATGCAACATTTTTCTTCCAGTGCAAGTATACCTTACATTATTCACAGTATTGTTCTTATCCATGACCTCTGCCTCAATCTGTCTGGCACACTTCCACGCAGGAAGTGCATGGTCAATTTTCTGTGCTTCATTAGAATCGTACAGTCGCCAGTGCTATTTATTTCAACATGTTATAACAGTGCGGTAGTTATAGTGGACGGAAGTTAGGTTGCATATCCACATCGCATGTATATATGTACTATAATAGTGCAGTAGTTACAGTAGTGAACGAAAGTTTGAGGGTAACATTCCCTTGTTGAATATAGAAAAGATATATATGTTATCTCTGCAATTGCTATTGGTAGCATACCCAATTCAAGACGTAACAATCAACGCAGTGTTTGGGTTCATATAGCGATTTTAGGGCATATAAATACATCCAGTAGCTTGCCGTTGCTTTATTAACTTTGCTGATTTTACAGTTGCCTCGGGAATGGAAACTGGTGCTGTTTTCTATTCGAGACTTGTACTGTACCTTTCCGTTACAGATCCGAGCTAAATCTTAAATATGAACACAGAAATAAAGTAGAAATGAAAGTTGACAAAATGGCTCTCTCAAGACTGTTCGCCACACAATCATCTCGTTCGGAGTACCAAAAAATAATGTAGTTCGAAGCAACTGGGGACTTCTACTGAACATCTTCCACCCACTTTGTTTTGCAAATGTGTATACGTGTAGCTATCACTTTAGAACTATCATTGAGCACGGTTTTGTAGATATTTATGGGACTCTTGACGTCAGGAAAACAGTTGGTCTTAGGTGAGAGTTCATATAATGAGACTTCATTTAATGAGATGTCTTTAAATTTGTGAGTTATATTGATAAACAATTGATGTAGGCAGATTATTATCTACCACTATTATTATCTACTACTATTATTATCTACTACTATTATTATCTATTACTATTATTATCTACTACTATTATTATCTACTACTATTATTATCTACTACTATTATTATCTACTACTATTATTATCTACTACTATTATTATCTATTACTATTATTATCTACTACTATTATTATCTACTACTATTATCTACTACTATTATTATCTACTACTATTATTATCTACTACTATTATTATCTACTACTATTATTATCTATTACTATTATTATCTACTACTATTATTATCTGCTACTATTATTATCTACTACTATTATTATCTACTACTATTATCTACTACTACTATTATCTACTACTATTATTATCTACTACTATTATTATCTACTATTATTATCTACTACTATTATTATCTACTACTATTATTATCTATTACTATTATTATCTACTACTATTATTATCTACTACTATTATTATCTACTACTATTATTATCTACTACTATTATTATCTACTACTATTATTATCTACTACTATTATTATCTATTACTATTATTATCTACTACTATTATTATCTACTACTATTATTATCTACTACTATTATTATCTACTACTATTATTATCTACTACTATTATTATCTATTACTATTATTATCTGCTACTATTATTATCTACTACTATTATTATCTACTACTATTATCTACTACTACTATTATCTACTACTATTATTATCTACTACTACTATTATCTACTACTATTATTATCTACTACTATTATCTACTACTATTATCTACTACTATTATTATCTACTACTATTATTATCTGCTACTATTATTATCTACTACTATTATTATCTACTACTATTATTATCTACTACTATTATCTACTACTATTATTATCTACTACTATTATTATCTACTACTATTATTATCTACTACTATTATCTACTACTATTATTATCTACTACTATTATTATCTACTACTATTATTATCTTCTACTATTATTATCTACTACTATTATCTACTACTATTATCTACTACTATTATCTACTACTATTATTATCTACTACTATTATTATCTACTACTATTATCTACTACTATTATTATCTACTACTATTATCTACTACTATTATCTACTACTATTATTATCTACTACTATTATTATCTACTACTGTTATTATCTACTACTATTATCTACTACTATTATTATCTACTACTATTATTATCTACTACTATTATCTACTATTATTATCTACTACTATTATTATCTACTACTATTATTATCTACTATTATTATCTACTACTATTATTATCTACTGCTATTATTATCTACTACTATTATTATCTACTACTATTATTATCTACTACTATTATTATCTACTACTATTATCTACTATTATTATGTACTATTATTATCTACTATTATTATCTACTACTATTTTCTACTACTATTATTATTTACTACTACTACTACTATTATCTACTACTACTATTATCTACTACTACTATTATCTACTATTACTATTATCTACTATTACTATTATCTACTATTACTATTATCTACTACTACTATTATCTACTACTACTATTATCTACTATTACTATTATCTACTATTACTATTATCTACTATTACTATTATCTACTACTACTATTATCTACTATTACTATTATCTACTATTACTATTATCTACTACTATTTTCTACTACTATTATTATTTACTACTACTACTATTATCTACTACTACTATTATCTACTACTACTATTATCTACTATTACTATTATCTACTATTACTATTATCTACTATTACTATTATCTACTATTACTATTATCTACTACTATTATCCAAGCATACACATACTGAAATGAACTGACATGCTCACATTATTATCTATGTCTAGGCTAGCATAAAAGTCATGAATATGACACTTTTAGATCGGTGATTCTCAACATTCGTGAAACCGTGGTTATAAATAACCAATAGTAAGACCTTGGCCAGGTTCAAAAATAATTATGTATACTCACAAATCACTTAACAATTCAAGGGTGAAGCTGTCGTGGCCCAGTAGAAATGTTGTTGTGGCTCAGTAGAAATGTTGTTGTGGCTCTGTAGACATGTTGTCGTGGAATGCAAACATGTTGTTGTGGCTATGTAGACATATTGTCGTGGCTCTGCAGAAATGTTGTAGTGGCTCTGTATACATGTTATCGTGGCTCTGTAGACATGTTGTCGTGGCTCTGCAGACATGTTGTCGTGGACCAGTAGATATGTTGTCGTGGACCAGTAGATATGTTGTTGTGGACCTATAGACATGTTGTCGTGGACCAGTAGACATGTTGTCGTCGACCAGTAGACATATCGCCGGAGACCAGTGGACATGTTGTCGTGGACCAGTAGACATTTTGCCGTGGCCCAGTAGACATGTTTCATTGCCCATCAGACATTTTGTCGTGGACCAGTAGACATGTTGTGGGCCAGTAGTCATCTTGTCGTAGTCCAGCGGACATGTTGTTGTGAACAAGTAGACATGTTGTCATTTTCCTTAATAAGTGTTGTCGAGGCCCAGTAGACATGTTGTCGCAGCCCAGTAATATTGTTGTCGCAGCCTTGTTGTCGCAGCATAAAAGCTGTTGCGCCCCAATATAAATATTGACTTGGCTTGTAGACAAGTTGTCCGGACTTGTAAACTTGTTGTTGTGAATCTGTAGACATATTGTCGTTGCCCAGTGATGATGTTGTCGTGCCCTATAAATATGCTGTCATGGCCCTGTAGACATGTTTTTGTTGCTCTGTTGACATGTCGTCTGGAAATGTAAACATACTGTCGTGGCCAAATATACACGTTGTCGTGACCCTGTAGACATGTTTCCATGGCTCTGTAGATATGTTGTCGTGGTCCAGTAGAAATGTTGCCATGGGCCAATAGAAATGTTGTCGTAGCCCGGTGGTCTTGTTTTCTGACCTTGCAAACATGTTGTTGTGTCCCAGTAGACATGTTTTCTGGCCTTGTAAATTTGTTGTCGTGTCATAGTAGGTTTGTTGTCTCGTGGCTCATTATAAATATTCTGGCCATGTAGAAATGTTTCCCTGGTCAGTAGACATGCTGTCATGGCCCTGTAGACATGTTGTCGTGGAGCTGTAGACATGTTTTCGCCGCCCTATAGTACCCTGTTGCGCTATTGCAGCGGTCATGGAATAGGTTGGGTCTCGTTACACGGAAGGGAAGGATAAGAAATGGAGTCATGGAATAGGTTGGGTCTCGTTACACGGAAGGGAAGGATAAGAAATGGAGTCATGGAATAGGTTGGGTCTCGTTGCACGGAAGGGAAGGATAAGAAATGGAGTCATGGAATAGGTTGGGTCTCGTTACACGGAAGGGAAGGATAAGAAATGGAGTCATGGAATAGGTTGGGTCTCGTTACACGGAAGGGAAGGATAAGAAATGGAGTAATGGGTAGAGGTTGGATCGTGCTGCATGGAAGAGGAGTATCAGAAATTTACTCATGGAAAAATGTTGGGTCGAGTTGTATGGAAGGGAAAGATCAGGGATGGAGTCGTCAAAACAAGTTGTGTAGAATTTCATGGGAGGGAAAGATAAAGAATGGAGTCATGGGAACAGGTTCCCATCTTTTTTTTTGTATGTAATGGAAAGATCAGAAATTGAGTAATTGAAGCAGGTTGGATCATGTTGCATGGAAGTGAAGAAAAAGAAATGGAGTCATGGGAACAGGTTGGGTCGTACTGCATGGAAGATAAAAATCAGGGGAAAAAAGTTGCCGAACAGGTGGCATGGTTGTTCATTTGCCTGCATGGGAATGATCAGAAATGGAGTCATGGGAACAGGTTGGGTCGTGGTGCATGAAAGGGAAGAATAGGAAATTGAGTCATGTGAACAGGCTGGGTCGTACTGCATGGAAGATAAAAGTCAGGAAAAAAAAGTCACGGAACAGGTGGCATGGTTTTTTTGTTTGCTGCATGGGAGTGATCAGAAATTGAGTCATGGGAACAGGTTGCCATGTTTTTTTATGGATGGGAATGATCAGAAACAGAGTCACGGGAACAGGTTAGGTGTGTTCCATGGACGGGAAAGGTCAGAAAGGGAGTCACGGAATAAGTTGGGTTTTATTGCATGGAAGAGAAGGATACGAAATCGGATCGTGGGAACAGGTTGGGTTGTGTTGCAGGGAAGGGAGATATTAGATATGAAGTCATGGAGATAGATTGTCATGGATGGAAAAGATTTGAAAATGAATACAGACAAAGAAGAAAATAGTAGCAAAAGGAACTCGCACTAAAGGTTTGAGAAGATATATGGCATCATACAAGTGGTTTTGAGGTTCAATTTACAAACTGTATAAGATTTTTCTGCTAAGAATTGTCTTTCTAAATAAACTAACCATTGCTCTCTACTTCATTTGGATTGTTGGATTGACCTCCTCTTTATAAAGTTTCTCAGCAGAATATTCACAAATAGTAACAAATAAATCAGGAACACTGGTACTGTTCACAATGTAGACGGGTGAACATAACATACACATCCATCTTCTTGTCATGGGAACAGGTTGGGAGAACATAGTGGTTGGTTGTTTTTTTTTCACTTGAACATAATTTGTGTCACGTTCAGGAGATATCAGCTTTTGAAACATTAATAATAATAGCTGGATGTTGCATTGAGAAGAGAACTTCAGTTAGATGGGCAATATTTTCCCAATGTTGGTTTATATAATGTGATATCGTTATATAGTTAATATTGGCTTGAAATAATATGCAGTCTTTGACACAGCTTTGTGCAGTGTACATTTCTGAATGCATACATTATATATGCTCTTTTGCAAATTTGATCAGAAATAAGTCCATTATAAATCATCGATAGAATCCCAGTTCGTAGATATGGCTTCGACAGAATGGGGAAAGAGGATGGGGTTACCTTAAAAATGGGTATTGTTTTTTCTTCGTGGAATTATTCCTCGTTTCTGTGAAATTGATGGTGACTTCTTTTGTGGAAACCACTTGTGAAGGGGGTGGTTGGTTTAGGTTGGGAGCATTCAGTGAGAAAAACATGTCCAAGTCATCACAGTTTTAAATATGTTTATGGTTTTGTGTTTTTTTTTAGTGTTATGTGTTTCTTGAGAAAGATTCCAATTGGACCGTACCGTGGATCTGATGCTCTACAAATCTTGTTTCTGACTGTCTTAACTTTCGTCTTAAGCCCCTTTCAATCTCAACCCAAAAGTTCCACGTCATGTCACGGTATTCTTGTTTGTCCTTATAGGAAACTAATTTTAGATACACTTCATACAGTTGCAACAGGCCAATACTGTTCCCGTAAGAACAAGGATATTATTGTAAGAAATTTGCATTCTTCTTGACATGATTCAGATAATTTTCATTGACCTAAGTCAGTGAAGTAGTTCATATTATATTTCTGCAGTATGTAGTCAAGATGTTGTTTGACTGTTTAATTTGTGCCAATAGTCAGGTACATTAGTTTGACAGATCTATTAAAGGGATTCTGCAGTTTTTATAGATTGTAATTATATAAACACTGCAGAATCAGTGTTTATAATTATGAGCACTTTGTTTGTTGGATTGTTTCTGCACTTCAGTGCATCTTGCACTACTTATCTGTGACTTATAAATTATTACGAGCAGTTAGTCGTAGCCATTGTTGTTTCATACTTGGACCATGTGAAAAACTGAACAGCCAGTAACGTTTACATACTCTATCTGGCGCATGTAGCAGATATCGAATTTGCTATTTCAATAACTAAATATTGTTCTTCTGCGTTCAGCATTTGGTCATGCTATACCGTCAGACCTGTCGTCAAGACGAAGTCCGCTGTCTTCTCCTCAAGTCTGTATCCTCTGGCCAGGTCTGCTGTCTCTGCTCTTTGTATGTTGGGCAGTCCTGAAGTATGTGTTCCGGAGTCTGGGTTCCGGATCCACATGGACATTCATCTGTGTATGAGATCCTTAATCGATAAAGGTGACCCAACAGTCTGCAGTGGCCTGTTCTAAGGCGAAATATTGTGGTCTGTTGATATCTTTGGAGGAGATGTATTGCATCATGTTCGTATTCCCCTTCCATTTCTTTCTTCCACTTTGCTGAGTATGTGTTGTGGATTATTGTTTTACTTCTCCGTAAGACAGTGGGTGTCTGTATTGTTCCATTTCACTTCCTGCTTTTGACAGAGCATCCGCTTTCTCATTTCCCATGATTCCACAGTGTGATGGTATCCACTGAAGGGCAATAGCTGTTGATTTTTTGATCTGTCTTAGCTCATGTCTGATTTTGTACATAAGGCTTTCGTTTCTGTTGCTCTGGATTGATTCCAGTAGAGATCTGCAATCTGTGAATATGGCTATCTTCTTTGGTCTTGGTAGTCCTGGTTCAGTGAAGGATTTCAGTGCTTGATGGAGTGCAACTGCTTCTACTCTAAAATTAGAGGAGTATTTCCCGGTTGGAAAATCTTTTGATATTGTCTTCCCATCTTTGAGTCTTATAAAAATTCCACCTCCTCCATTCTTTACTGCTCCTTCTGCCGATCCATCTGTGTAGACATGTGTCCAATCCTTGGGATTGTATGTTATTTCTATCATCTCCAGTGTCAATGATTTTAGTTGAGGTGGAGTTTGGTATTACTTATTAATCACTGCAAAAAACAGAATGCAGACAGCACTTGACACCTTAAGTGAATGGGCATCTGACTGGGGAGTCCAGATCAACCTCTCCAAAACGGTGACAACCAACTTCTCACTTTCAAACCACCAAGAAAAGGCAAATCTTAAAATAAATGGAAGTGAGCTAGCACATATGGAGAACCCTACATATCTAGGGGTCACACTAGACAAGCGACTCACCTGGAAACCACACCTAATAACCACCGAGCAAAAAGCAACCAGGAGGCTATCCTTGATGAAGAAACTTGCAGGAACAAGCTGGGAAGCAAATGGAAATATTCTCCGAAAAGTCTACATGAGTACAGTCAGACCTGTAGTAGAATATGGAATGACATACTGGGCATTAGCATCAACAACAAATACTGATCGCCTATCTAAAGTACAAAATCCAGGACTTCGACTTATCTCTGGAGGGATAAAAAACCACTCCAATCCATGCAATGGAAAAACATGTAAACATCCGCCCACTGGATGACAGAAGAGAAGAAAGAGTGCTTGTTCAAAGGGAAAAAATTAAGCGCATGCCAAACCATCCGATGTATGCGCAAATTTCTAGATCAACCACAAGCAGGTTGAAGAGAACCAGCTTCTGTCACATCTCTAAAGATATCCATGAACAACATAAAGAAATCCTCACAAACCTCCCAAATGAAATTCAAACACTAACAGACTTTGAAGAGCCAGGCAATAGTCTCCAGAATAACAAAATATAACGAAACACGAAAATGTATAGCGATTGTTAAAATTTACATTGAAATACTATTTTAACTATTTAAAAAAGAACACGAAAATGTACAGCGATTGTTAAAATGTATATTAAAATACTATTTAAAAACAAAAACAAATGAAAAACACATTCAACATCATGTCTAGTCTAGAAATATAAATTTAAAATGCTCGACCAATTTTAAGAATACCACCTGCACATGTGACGTAACAGCCACCCCCCTTCGTGTTGTAGAGTATCCTTATGTATTCTAGGCCCAGCACGTTGCAACAATTTATGAGGTTAGGCAACTGACGGTGATACATTGAGGTCAAGAACACACTGAAAGCGATATTATGGTAATAAAATGGAAGAGAAATAAAAAGTAAAAACACAATGTGCCATATAATTTGGTGTGTAGCCAATAAAAACGTCATTCATATTTGAAGTCAGCAGTGTCTCCACAGCTGGGATTTTTCACTACATCTGGGGTTTGCGGTCATCGTCGTGGGTGCTGAGGTTATTTTGGTAAAACTATAATTATTCTGTTGTGTTTTTAAAAAAAAAGGAAATCCTAAAAGTGTAGCCCCCACCCCCACCCACCCCCACCAAAAAAGCCCTGCCAAATCATCGCCACACCTAACAGGATCGTCAAAAGAAAGGTGATCAAAAGCCTCACGGTAAAGATGGAATTGCGCACAGAAATGAATAACTCTCTGCATACATGTTAGAGACCTTGCCTTATTTATATTCAATTGTCAGTGGTTATCATGGGTTCTTACATAACGATCTGGGGTTATTTATAAAACGTTAGTGTAACGGTAACACTGTCTGTCAGATAAAATATACGAATCGTGTACAACGAAGCTGTGCCTGTTAATTGTAATGTGGGAGATAAGTCAGGCAGAATTTAACATTTGCGATCCATGCTAGAAGGCAATGTAACTAGCGTGCAGTATCTGAGACTTGTGATATGGGATCACATGACATATCGGTTGTCAAAGTCATTGTGGGTATTTCATATACCATCAGTTTCGGTAATTCCTATAGAGTTTAGCAGGTCTGTCTGTTACTCTTGCAGAATGGGAAGATGAAATACGTTTCTGTTACTTCTGCAGAGTGGAGCATATGACAACATGTTCTGTTACTCCTAAACAGTGGAGCATACCACAACATGTTCAGTTACTCCTACAGAGTGGAGCATATGACAACATATTCAGTTACTGCAACAGAGTGGAACATATGATAACAGTTTCTGTTATTCCTACATAATGGAGCAGTTTCTATTACTCCTGCAGTTTGGAAAAGATGACAGTTTCTGTTATTTGTTGTGATAATTTAGACTAATTGTGGTAATTCTTTGATGCGAATGTTGTTATTGAGCGGTATGTTGTTGTTGAGCGGTATGTTGTTGTTGAGTGATATGTTGCTGTTGAGTGGTATGTTCTTGTTGAGTGGTATGTTGTTGTTGAGAGGTATGTTGTTGTTGAGAGGTATGTTGTTGTTGAGTGGTATGTTGTTGTTGAGCGGTATGTTGTTGTTGAGCGGTATGTTGTTGTTGAGTGATATGTTGCTGTTGAGTGGTATGTTCTTGTTGAGTGGTATGTTGTTGTTGAGAGGTATGTTGTTGTTGAGTGGTATGTTGTTGTTGAGAGGTATGTTGTTGTTAAGTGGTATGTTGTTGTTGAGTGGTATCTTGTTGTTGAGGGGTTAGTTAGTTAGTCGTTGGATCATCGTCATTGCACTCCGGACAAGTCCATAGGTGCTCAGATCTTTCCTTGAGTGTATCCGCCATTACACGTTGACTGACAGTCCCAGTACGTTGTTGATTGACCATCATTCTCTTTCGCCCACGAAAACTCTCCTTTCTAGTGACACCACATTTCAAACCAAGTTCCTTTATTCTAATCGTGGAACAAGAGTCATCGTCACTTGTACAGTCATTTGTTCGTGCGTTTTCCCGTAGGGCATTCAAAATGTCTGCCCGATCCATCGCTCCACCAACAGCCGTAGTAGCAGCGTGGGCAGCCAATCTATATGCTCTTTCATTACCCTGGACTCCCGCGTGTCCCGGCACAAAAATAAAAGTCACTGTACGCACACAGGAATTATTCACTGCATCCAGCCACTGTTCTCGAACGTACCCCGTCTGAACTTTCACAATCATGTTCATGGAGTCACTGAGGATACAGGCATGCTCGCAGACAGTCTGTGAGTAGACCCATTGCAAAGCTCTGGTCACCGCCAGAATCTCCACAGTTAAGCTGCTTGTCGTCTGAACAAATGCACCACTTTCCTCTCTGATAGTATCCCCCCACCTTTGAGCCGTGAAAGCCCAGGAACTCCTGATGTGTCTCTCTACCGACCCATCTGTATATATAATTATATCACCTTCCCTGGAATTCTCACTGATCAGAGCGAGCACCTCTGACTCGACCACTGTCGGACACCATTCCCTGCACTCTCTATTGAGTGTTATTACTCCTTCGAAGGCAGTTGGGTAATCCGAGGGTGCCAGACTCCATTCGGCACCAGGTAGTACATCCTCCAATCTGCAGACACTCTGTATAACGTCCTCTGCGCGCCCCATCCACGGCTTTCCTCTCTTTAGTCGACTTCCTTTCACTTTGATAATTTCTGGGTGTAGAGGGTGCTCTTTATCAGCGGTGATTTTTAGGTAGTCCCGCGCCCTGCACATTTGTATTCTTTGCTCCGCAGTTGGGCAATCAAGTAGGTATCGCATAGCCCGAGCCGATGCATTTCTCGTGCACCCCAAAATTATTCGCATTGCTTCATTTTGGATTCTATCCAATCTTTCTGTTTGAGTTTGACTCAGTGTCAGAATTGACAGTGCGTACTCTACCACCGCCACCACCAATCCCTGATACAGCAGAAATAGCAGTCTCTGTTCGCATTGAGCAGCAGCCATAACTTTATTCGCCACAAGACCTTTATACGCTTTTACAATTATGCGGTCAAGGGGTTGTTTTTGTTGAGAGGCATGTTGTTGTTGAGTGGTATGTTGTTGTTGAGGGGTATGTTGTTGTTGAGCGGTATGTTGTTGTTGAGCGGTATGTTGTTATTGAGCGGTATGGTGTTGTTGAGCGGTATGTTGTTGTTGAGCGGTATGTTGTTGTTGAGCGGTATGTTGTTATTGAGCGGTGTGGTGTTGTTGAGCGGTATGTTGTTATTGAGCGGTATGTTGTTGTTGAGCGGTATGTTGTTGTTGAGCGGTATGTTGTTGTTGAGCGGTATGTTGTTGTTGAACGGTATGTTGTTGTTGAGCGGTATGTTGTTGTTGAGCGGTATATTGTTATTGAGCGGTATGTTGTTGTTGAGCGGTATGTTGTTGTTGAGCGGTATGTTGTTGTTGAGCGGTATGTTGTTGTTGAGCGGTATGTTGTTGTTGAGCGGTATGGTGTTGTTGAGCGGTATGTTGTTATTGAGCGGTATGTTGTTGTTGAGCGGTATGTTGTTGAGCGGTATGTTGTTGTTGAGCGGTATGTTGTTGTTGAGCCGTATGGTGTTGTTGAGCGGTATGTTGTTGTTGAGCGGTATGTTGTTGTTGAGCCGTATGGTGTTGTTGAGTGGTATGTTGTTGTTGAGCGGTATGGTGTTGTTGACCGGTATGTTGTTGTTGAGCGGTATGTTGTTGTTGAGCGGTATGTTGTTGTTGAGCGGTATGTTGTTGTTGAGCTACAATGGATGGACATCTGTAAAATAAACCTTCTGTTTGGTGCACAAATCATACTTAGGCTAATATGACTGGTCATTTAGAACATTTACATATATGTCTTCTATATTTGTGATCTGTTATTCTTGAATACATAAACTAATATCGATAGCAATGATTGCAAGAGACATGTCACACTCCATTCCTTGTCAGAAGTCCCTCTTAGAGTACTCTAAGCCAATTCGTATCTTTTTTGTCCAGGAAATTCTTAATATTGCCCTATAACACTTCACTTGGAAGGCCGATATTCTTTTTGCCGTTGTTCTATTTATTATCCAAGTCTCGCAGACGTATGTTACAACAGGAAAAATGTATGATCTAAGAAGTATAACTTTTGTCTCTTTATAACATTTTTTCCATATATTTTTCATTTCTTTTAATTTCGTTATGGCTATCACTAATCTTTTCCTAATTTCCATTGTACTATCACCTAAGCTGTTTATATTTGCACCCAGATAATCAAACTTGTCGACGTGTTCTAGTTCCATATTTTACTTTTAGTTATTTTCTTTAGATATTTTCTTTAGATATTTTAAATCTGAAAGTCAAATATGGGATCTGTATAAATTGCTTTTTATGACACACGTTATCCAAGCAGCACGGTAACACATAATTTACCGAGACACCGTCAAAGTTGAGAATGATATATCCACGTCTGCAACACACACTGGACGAAGACATAAAAGTTGATGAGATCTGACACACATTAAAAGTCGTGACTCCACAACTTCCTGTCTGTTTAATAAAGTAAGTTTTCATTTTGCCACAATATCGAGGAATGCGATGTTAAGCCCGTATTTTTCATTGACCAACGGTTTACCTGGGGATGAAGTGGTCAGAATTAAGCCTGCTGCCTTTACTTTCCCAGAAAATTCTGTACCCATTTCCATAGGATGAGTGGACCTAGGAGCTGTTGGTATTTTTGAAATATTTCCAGCTGAGATGGGAATTTAACCTTGGAACGCCCGAACAGGAAGTCAATTCGCTAATAACTGAACTAACGCGACGCGACCCCTTTTGAAGATAGTTACCAACATTCATACTTTGTTTCGTTCACCCTCTAATGTAGCTCTCTCTCTCTCTCTCTCTATATATATATATATATATATATATATATATATATATATATATATATATATATATATATATATATATATATATATATATATATATATATATATATATATATATATATATATATATATATATATATATATATATATATATATATATATATATATATTTGTCTTTATAATATGTGCATTTATTAATTAAAATACAACAAACAGTCCACTCCTACATTATGTCTAGATCGATGTTTGATTGGTGTGAATAATAAACCTTAAATACGTACATTTACAACTCAAATCAAACAGTTGTGCCTCACTACTACGTGTTCTGAGTCATTGTTTAAATGTCACAGAAATGTGAATATATAGAATCAAATATTGCGTACTCGATACGGCCTCTGTTTAATGTATTTTTTTTAGCTTGATTCCATTTGTCGCTGTTTATTGTAGTTTGTGCTATCTATAAAGAATAGGGAGAACATCATGGAAAGAGAAGAAAACAAATAAAGAGGTGCTAAAAACACTTAATATGAAGAAAGAACTACTAAGAGAAATAAAGATCAGGAAAATAAAATACTTTGGACACATTAAAAGACATGACACCCTATTGAAGACCTTACTTGAGGGTAAAGTAAAAGGGAAGCGAGCAAGAGGTAGGCAGAGATACAAGTGGGAGAGTAACATTACACGATGGACAGGTTACAGTCTAGCAGAGTGCACCACCAAGACAAGAGACAGGAGATGTTGGAGATACGTTGCAGCCAACCTTCGTTGCGGAGACGGCACTTGATGATGATGATGATTGTAGTTTGTGCTATCTATATAATTTTCCTTATTTGAGATTTCATCTTCCATTACTTCTCTGCCAAAGAGCCGGACCTGTTCAAGATATGTTGTTTGTTTGCGTTTGCTCTTGTTTAATCATCACGAATTTCCGTTGATTTAGCGTAAACTACGTTGTGCTACCGCTCAATTTGCGCCAAGTAGGCCTAGCACATCCAAATTCGGTATGCCATTAAAAATGGTGTGTAATTCCACTGTTCATTGCCAGTAGACGAATGCTCTTAGATTTTTCAGGCCAAAACATGTTCCTGGGTAACACTCTCTGAGGAGACGGTAATCAGGGATTTAGGTTTGGGTCTATCTCTCACGATGTGTTCCGCTGTCAGTGAACTTGTCAAGCATAATTAGGCGTATTGTCCCTGTGTCTATCGGGTACTGAACATTTTCTCATCTGTGAGCATGATTCCGATATATGAACGGCTAAACAGCAGAGATGAACCAGGGTTCGTTCGTTCTCTTAGCCGAGGCGTCATTCACTGACATCGTGAAGTCATCATTCAAGTCTGAGTTTCTACACATATTGTGGATAACCGGTGGTTAGAAGCTTGTAATAAAGCTGAACAGTACTTCTGTTCCGATATCCATATAGTGTGTATTTCTCCGTTAAATTTGCACGTGACGCTTCCTTTGGGATACGTACAGACATCGCCGAATTGGAAATTTATGATAAAAGCAAAGAAAATAATGAGCAGAGGCCACATAAATAAACAACTTATAGAAAACAGTCAACAAAAACAAAGAATAAAACAAATGTTAGTACGCAGCCATGTCAAGGATATCAGACACCTACCACCTCTCAAACAAGATGCACGAACTGCACAGAGTAGCATAATGTTAACAATACACACATTTTTTTAATATCCAGAGAACAAGACTTAATAAAGAGATATTGCAATGAAATGCTTTGGTAGTTAAGTCTAACCAAAGTAACAGAAATTATTAGACACCTACCTACCCAGAATAATGAATTCATCGTATACTGATGGGTCTGCATTCAAAGCCGCCATCAAAGCAGGCTATGGAGTCTAGAATATCAAGACAAACCATCTGATGAGCTTTCTGGTGCTTATTGGGAGATATGCTCTAACTTCGTCATCTTGTGCCGTCTCACCAAAAGGGGTTGGCCACAACAAACTTTCACCATTCATGTCTCTTGCTGTGGTAGCGTACTCTACTAGACTGTAGCTGTTCCATCTTGTAATATTTCCATTCAACTACTACCTTTAAATAAAGTCTTCAACAGCGCGTCATGTCTTTTGAATATGCCCAAATTATTTCTTTTGTTTAATATTTATTACATTTGATAATTCTTTTTTCACACGCAGTGTTGAACATTATTCGTATTCTTCTCTTTCCATGAAGTTCTCCATTTTCTTCTATATATCCATATCTCAAAGACATCAATTAATTCTTCTAGTCGTATGATTATTTTCAATGTGTATAGTCAAACATTAATATAGAGTAGATGTAGCATTGTATAATTCTTATTTCTAGTTTGTCATTTGTGTCTATATTAATATTTTTCTCGTGTTATTGAAAACATTTTTAGCTATTACGATTTTTCTTTAAACTTCTGTTTCACATTTATCATAATTTGTGATTGGGTGTGTTTCACATCTACCATCGTGTGTGATTGTTTCTGTTTCACATCTACCATCTTGTGTGGTTGTTTGTGTTTCACATCTACCATCGTGTGTGGTTGTTTGTGTTTCATATCTACCATCGTGTGTGGTTGTTTGTGTTTCATATCTACCATCGTATGTGGTTGTTTGTGTTTCACATCTACCATCGTGTGTGGTTGTTTGTGTTTCATATCTACCATCGTGTGTGGTTGTTTGTGTTTCATATCTACCATCGTGTGTGGTTGTTTGTGTTTCACATCTACCATCGTGTGTGGTTGTTTGTGTTTCATATCTACCATCGTGTGTGGTTGTTTGTGTTTCATATCTACCATCGTATGTGGTTGTTTGTGTTTCACATCTACCATCGTGTGTGGTTGTTTGTGTTTCATATCTACCATCGTGTGTGGTTGTTTGTGTTTCATATCTACCATCGTGTGTGGTTGTTTGTGTTTCACATCTACCATCGTGTGTGGTTGTTTGTGTTTCACATCTACCATCGTGTGTGGTTGTTTGTGTTTCACATCTACCATCGTGTGTGGTTGTTTGTGTTTCACATCTACCATCGTGTGTGGTTGTTTGTGTTTCACATCTACCATCGTGTGTGGTTGTTTGTGTTTCATATCTACCATCGTGTGTGGTTGTTTGTGTTTCATATCTACCATCGTGTGTGGTTGTTTGTGTTTCATATCTACCATCGTGTGCGGTTGTTTGTGTTTCATATCTACCATCGTGTGTGGTTGTTTGTGTTTCATATCTACCATCGTGTGTGGTTGTTTGTGTTTCACATCTACCATCGTGTGTGGTTGTTTGTGTTTCATATCTACCATCGTGTGTGGTTGTTTGTGTTTCATATCTACCATCGTGTGTGGTTGTTTGTGTTTCATATCTACCATCGTGTGTGGTTGTTTGTGTTTCATATCTACCATCGTGTGTGGTTGTTTGTGTTTCATATCTACCATCGTGTGTGGTTGTTTGTGTTTCATATCTACCATCTTGTGTGGTTGTTTGTGTTTCACATCTACCATCGTGTGTGGTTGTTTGTCTTTCACATCTACCATCGTGTGTGGTTGTTTGTCTTTCACATCTACCATCGTGTGTGGTTGTTTGTGTTTCATATCTACCATCGTGTGTGGTTGTTTGTGTTTCATATCTACCATCGTGTGTGGTTGTTTGTGTTACATATCTACCATCGTATGTGGTTGTTTGTGTTTCATATCTACCATCGTGTGTGGTTGTTTGTGTTTCATATCTACCATCGTGTGTGGTTGTTTGTGTTTCACATCTACCATCTTGTGTGGTTGTTTGTGTTTCACATCTACCATCTTGTGTGGTTGTTTGTCTTTCACATCTACCATCGTGTGTGGTTGTTTGTCTTTCACATCTACCATCGTGTGTGGTTGTTTGTGTTTCATATCTACCATCGTGTGTGGTTGTTTGTGTTTCATATCTACCATCGTGTGTGGTTGTTTGTGTTACATATCTACCATCGTATGTGGTTGTTTGTGTTTCATATCTACCATCGTGTGTGGTTGTTTGTGTTTCATATCTACCATCGTATGTGGTTGTTTGTGTTTCATATCGACCATCGTGTGTGGTTGTTTGTGTTTCATATCTACCATCGTGTGTGGTTGTTTGTGTTTCATATCTACCATCGTGTGTGGTTGTTTGTGTTTCATATCTACCATCGTGTGTGGTTGTTTGTGTTTCACATCTACCATCGTGTGTGGTTGTTTGTGTTTCATATCTACCATCGTGTGTGGTTGTTTGTGTTTCATATCTACCATCGAGTGTGGTTGTTTGTGTTTCATATCTACCATCGTGTGTGGTTGTTTGTGTTTCACATCTACCATCGTATGTGGTTGTTTGTGTTTCACATCTACCATCGTGTGTGGTTGTTTGTGTTTCACATCTACCATCGTATGTGGTTGTTTGTGTTTCATATCTACCATCGTATGTGGTTGTTTGTGTTTCATATCTACCATCTTGTGTGGTTGTTTGTGTTTCACATCTACCATCGTGTGTGGTTGTTTGTGTTTCATATCTACCATCGTGTGTGGTTGTTTGTGTTTCACATCTACCATCGTGTGTGGTTGTTTGTGTTTCACATCTACCATCGTGTGTGGTTGTTTGTGTTTCACATCTACCATCGTGTGTGGTTGTTTGTGTTTCACATCTACCATCGTGTGTGGTTGTTTGTGTTTCACATCTACCATCGTGTGTGGTTGTTTGTGTTTCATATCTACCATCGTATGTGGTTGTTTGTGTTTCACATCTACCATCGTGTGTGGTTGTTTGTGTTTCATATCTACCATCGTGTGTGGTTGTTTGTGTTTCACATCTACCATCGTGTGTGGTTGTTTGTGTTTCACATCTACCATCTTGTGTGGTTGTTTGTGTTTCATATCTACCATCGTGTGTGGTTGTTTGTGTTTCATATCTACCATCGTGTGTGGTTGTTTGTGTTACATATCTACCATCGTATGTGGTTGTTTGTGTTTCATATCTACCATCGTGTGTGGTTGTTTGTGTTTCATATCTACCATCGTATGTGGTTGTTTGTGTTTCATATCTACCATCGTGTGTGGTTGTTTGTGTTTCATATCTACCATCGTGTGTGGTTGTTTGTGTTTCATATCTACCATCGTGTGTGGTTGTTTGTGTTTCACATCTACCATCTTGTGTGGTTGTTTGTGTTTCATATCTACCATCGTGTGTGGTTGTTTGTGTTTCATATCTACCATCGTGTGTGGTTGTTTGTGTTTCATATCTACCATCGTGTGTGGTTGTTTGTGTTTCACATCTACCATCGTGTGTGGTTGTTTGTGTTTCATATCTACCATCGTGTGTGGTTGTTTGTGTTTCATATCTACCATCGTGTGTGGTTGTTTGTGTTTCATATCTACCATCGTGTGTGGTTGTTTGTGTTTCACATCTACCATCGTGTGTGGTTGTTTGTGTTTCATATCTACCATAATTTGTGATTTTGACTAAGATGTTTGTAATGCTCTACTTGTTGTAGTGTCTTCCTTTATTTTTGTGTTTAGCGCCGGTTCCTCGACGATTTTGCTAATTTTTGTTCACTTGATATTTATATGTAGTCCATATTGTATATTATGTGGCCTATTCTCTCCAAAACAAAGTCTTCCTTAAGAATCTCCTGAAGTCCCCGCGGTCTCTGGCAAGTTGTCTCGCATCCTGCAGCGGCACGTGCATTTATTCCTGAATATATTTTGTCCAGCGACGTCTTGGTCGACCTTTACCTCTGCTTCCTTCTATCGCCCCCTCCAACAACACTCTTTCCATGTCATCTAGTATCTTCACATGGCTGGAATAAAACGGCTAACTTTTCGTTAATATGGTGTTTAAAAACCAGCCTTCTGTTGATCGCTGAACGTTGTTGAATGTTCATCTTGCTTAGTAAGTCTTGCTTCGTCATTCTTACCATCCATATTATTTTCCGAATTTATCGGCTTGCTCTATTAGTTTTTATAGCTCATGTTTACTTTCTGATAAGAAGTATCCGCATCATCTACATAACGCAGATAATTTGCTAATTTTCTACTGATCGTGAGATCAATAAAAGATCATAGAAAGATGTTGAAATCTGTGAATAAAGAAACTTGACCTAACAGCTCCACGGGAAACACTGGGAAAAGACTATATAAATTTATAACCAGCCAAAATTCCAAATACATCAACCTCTGGACATGTTAGACCAGATAACCATCAACAGGAAACTTGTACAGCCTAATAATTACGTGAACAGAGTGATTTTTCAGTCCACAGCTGGGTGATGTCATAAAATGCTTCTCCCCACAAAGCCGCCAGAATATTGGAATTCCCTATATGGAACAAAGAAGATAGCCCACAAACAGATGCATATATCACACAATGGTATCGGCTGGAAGGGCATGAACCATGGAGCGATGGATCAGCAATCAACAAACCAACTGACTTGCTACAATACCTTCGCCCTTTAGTCCTGAAACAGCTGGCATCAGCAAGACATTGTGTGCCGCAGTGACTTTTGACGGAATGGGATAATCAACCTCATTCATTTTTCATCAGTCGCTTCTGGTGACATCCATATCAGGGCATTGTGTTACTATTCTTCGCTTACTTCCCTGATCTTGATAGCACATCGGTGTTAATATTCTTTGTTTACTTCCCTGATCTTGATAACACATCGGTGTTAATATTCTTTGTTTACTTCCCTGATCTTGATAGCACAGCAGTGTTAATATTCTTTGTGTACTTCCCTGATATTGATAACACATCGGTGTTAATATTCTTTGTTTACTTCCCTAATCTTGATAACACATCGGTGTTAATATTCTTTGTTTACTTCCCTGATCTTGATAACACATCGGTGTTAATATTCTTTGTTTACTTCCCTGATCTTGATAACACATCGGTGTTAATATTCTTTGTGTACTTCCATTATCCTGATAACACAGCGATGTTACAACATTTATTTAACATTTATTGTTGTTGTCATAAATCCTTTATAATTTTTGCAACTGCCAACTTCCAACGAGGTAGGATTCCTTACGTTACTTAGTCTGTGCTACACTCCATTAGGAATTTTTACCCAAGTAAATCTACACATTATTATGTGATTTCGAAGTAAAATTTACAAAATAGTTTTAGATAAGAAATTGTGATATATCAAGTGTAGTTATTGTAGTACACTACGATGTAGAACACGGAAGAAGCTCCACTAATTGTTGTATCTTGTATGTTTCAAAATGGCTCTTGCCATACTAAGAAAGCCACATGCCAACATTATTTAAATTTAACAAGTATCTCAGTTTAGAGAGCTTGTCTGCCTACCGGTTGTTGAGAGAATGAAGGCACACTGTTTACAGAACCGTCATATATGCCTTGTCCAGAGAAGCCAGGATGTTTATAGTGAGATCCTAGTTCTGTAAATTTTCAAACTCTTCTAGTCAGCAGATTACGTGTACATAATATCAACTTTCATTTTAAAGTTCTAGTCAGAAGATTACGTGTACAGAATGTCAACGTTCACTATAAACAATTTTCTGATTTCAAATTTTATAAAAGGTATCGAACTTATTGCAGTATTGGTATTGTTTGGCTATTGATGCAGGACGATTTCTTTTCAGAAAATACTTCCATAGAAGATAGAATAATTTATACTAGATGGGCTTCAATAGAGAATAGAATAATTTATACTAGAAGTGCTTCAATAGAGAATAGAATAATTTATACTAGAAGTGCTTCAATAGAGAATAGAATAATTTATACTAGAAGTGCTTCAATAGAGAATATAATAATTTATACTAGAAGTGCTTCAATAGAGAATAGAATAATTTATACTAGAAGTGCTTCAATAGAGAATATAATAATTTATACTAGATGGGCTTCAATAGAGAATAGAATAATTTATACTAGAAGTGCTTCAATAGAGAATAGAATAATTTATACTAGAAGTGCGTCAATAGAGAATAGAATAATTTATATTAAAAGTGAGTCGATAGAAGATATACTAATTTATACTAGAAGTACGTCCATAGAAGCTATAATAATTGATACTAGAAGTACGTCCATATCTGGAGAATATGAGATTTATGCTGGAAATAGGAAATACGTCCATACAGAACGTAATGTTTTGATACACTAGAAATGCGCCCATAATGAATAGAATTCTTAAACAATGGAAATACGTCTACTGAGAGTAGAGTGTTTTAACAAGAAATGTATTCATATATAATCAAATGCCATTAGTCTAGATATGCATCGATAGTCAGTATAATGCTTTGACATATGGAATGCGTTTATAGAGAATATAAGTCATTGGCGCATTAGAAATGTGTTCACAGACAATAGAATGCTTTGATACATTAGAAATGTGTTCACAGACAATAGAATGCTTTGATACATTAGAAATGTGTTCACAGACAATAGAATGCTTTGATACATTAGAAATGTGTTCACAGACAATAGAATGTTATGATACATTAGAAATGTGTTCACAGACAATAGAATGCTTTGATACATTAGAAATGTGTTCACAGACAATAGAATGCTTTGATACATTAGAAATGTGTTCACAGACAATAGAATGCTTTGATACATTAGAAATGTGTTCACAGACAATATAATGTTTTGATACATTAGAAATGTGTTCATAGATAATACAATGCTACGATAGACTAGATATGTGCTCAAAGAGCGTAGAGAACTTGTTAAACAATCATGTAAATTTAACAAATACATATTTCTAAAACAGGGTGCTATCTAGTTCTCGTAGAATAAAATGTAGGCAGAAAGAATCAATAACAGCATAAAATATGTGCAAAACAAATAAAAAGGAAAAACGTGAAGGCATAATTAATTTAATTATTTGTTAAACACCTAATGTGTGTCACTGTTGCCACTGTTGTTACTGATCCGAGTAAGAGGGAGGTTCTACATCAAGTAGGAGACTAACCTGTGTTACTAATTAAGACATCAAGTAGGAGACTAACCTGTGTTACTAATTAAGACATCAAGTAGGAGACTAACCTGTGTTACTAATTAAGACATCAAGTAGGAGACTAACCTGTGTTTCTAATTAAGACATCAAGTAGGAGACTAACCTGTGTTACTAATTAAGACATCAAGTAGGAGACTAACCTGTGTTACTAATTAAGACATCAAGTAGGAGACTAACCTGTGTTACTAATTAAGACATCAAGTAGGAGACTAACCTGTGTTACTAATTAAGACATCAAGTAGGAGACTAACCTGTGTTACTAATTAAGACATCAAGTAGGAGACTAACCTGTGTTACTAATTAAGACATCAAGTAGGAGACTAACCTGTGTTTCTAATTAAGACATCAAGTAGGAGACTAACCTGTGTTACTAATTAAGACATCAAGTAGGAGACTAACCTGTGTTACTAATTAGGTATGTTGATTATCCTCTTCGCACACCGGACAAGTTCAATGTGCTCAGATCTCCACTTCAGTAAATATCTCAGGGTATAACGACTGATGGTTCCGGTTCTATGTTGGTTCACTGCACTTTTTGAAATCTTTGTCAGGGATTCTCTACGGGCCACACCCATCCTCACTCCCAATTCGCGCATTCTCGATATTGACTCATGCTCATTCATCTCAAACTCCTCTGATCGTGAGAACTCACGAAGAGCAATGAGTATGTCTGCTCGGTCCATAGGCCGATCTGTTGTGGTGGCGAGGCTAGCTAATTGGTCGGCTCGTTCGTTTTCCTCCACGCCCACGTGTCAGGACACAAAAATAAGCGTGAGTTTTCGTAGTGATGTCCGCGTTTATGCTCTCTCTAATGACCCCGCCCATTCCCTACGTAATCACCTGTTTTGACTTTCTGAATCATATTCAGAGAGTCACTTAGTATGCACGCATGGGAATATGCTTGCGATTCCAGCCAGTAAAGTGCCTGCGTTACTGCGAATATTTCCATAGTTAGGCGGCTTGCTTTTGCGGTATAGGCACCACTGGCTTCGTGTACTGTTCTTCCTGTTGATCTGGTAGTAAAGGCCCATGCGCATCGGTGGTGACGGATGACCGACCCATCCGTGTAAATCACAACATCTGTGTCATCAGTATTCTCGCAGATTAGTGCCTTGACCTCAGCATCCACGCTCACGGGGCTGAGTTCCCTGCACTCTCTATTGAGTGTAATGAGGGTCTTGACTGCATCTTGAAATACCGTGGGAATAGGTATCCATTCCTCACCAGGAGTTATGTCTTCTGGGGCACATATATGTTTAACAGCATCCTCGGCCCAATTCATCCACGATTTGCCTATCTTGAGCCTGCGTCCTTTCACACGTGGAAGCTCGCTTTGTAGTGGTGATCTATGTCAGAACTCACTCTGAGGTATGCTCGGGCACGCCACATATCTATTCTATCAGATATGCTCGGAAAATCAAGGAGAAATCTCATAGCCACACAGGGTGTGTCCCTTGTGCAACCAAGGATGATCCGCAACGCTTCATTTTTAATTCTCTCCAGCCTCTCAATATGTGTGTGACTGGCGGAGATAGTGGCTCTTGCATATTCAATGACAGGGAGGACAACAGCCTCATATGAGATTACGAGCTGAGCTGCGGTTGTTTATTCAGCCGCTGCTATCACTCTCAGAGCTGAAAGTCTTTGCGGGTCTTAGCGATAACATGATCAACGTGTTCCTGGAAACACAGACTACGATCAAATCGCACGCCCAAGTATGGTAAGGATGAGGTCCTGATTACATCGTAACCTCTCACCTCCACCGTCGGTGTTGCAGACTTTACGATGTGATTGTATGGTAGCTGTATTACTAATATCACAGTATATAGCCATCCACGTCAGAGGAAGGTTCTACATCAAGAAGACATTTGACGATTTTCAAATAAATAAGAAATGAACCAAATTATATAACGTTATTCACTCTACCAGAAAACCTCGATAGTTTGCACCTGCATTTTACGATCGCATTAAAAAGAGAGAAAAAAAACAAACAAATAAAGCAATAGCAGAAAAGGGGATTGAGCATTTACACGAGGAAAATGAGGAACTAATTTTTTTAATGAATAAAGAATGTTATTACGCACTGGAGAATTGTTAGAAAGACAATCCACAAGTAATGATGTGCAAAGCGAAGATCTAGTTATCTTTTTATTGAAAGAGACAAACATAATTTGTATGATTACCATTATATAAAAATAATTAACGATATTCAACAAGGGGGCCAAGAATTATACGAGGTGTCTATAAGGTCTCTGTGCACTCATTTACATTGCCGTTGACAGCATATATAATATGCTGGCCTAATGCATACTAGTTGTGAGATACCTGTGTGATAGGTATTGATGTAAGCGTATAGGTATGCATCAAACAACAAAGATGGAATATACATATGGGCATACATCAGATAAAATAAACGTGTTATATGCATAAATCAGATAATAAAGATGGCATATATGCATAGATCAAATAACAGAAATGGTTTATATGCATAGATCAAATAACAGAAATGGTTTATATGCATAGATCAAATAACAGAAATGGCATATATGCATAGATCAAATAACAGAAATGGCATATATGCATAAATCTGATAACAAAGATGGCATAGAGGCATTAACCAGATCATAAATTACGACATATAAACATAAACCAGATCAAGATACGACATATAAACATAAACCAGATAATAGAGAAGACATATAAACATAAACCAGATAATAGAGAAGACATATAAACATAAACCAGATAACGGAGAAGTCATATAAACATAAGCCAGATCACAGAGGCGACATGTAGGCATAAACCAGATAACAGACGGCACATATGCATAAACAAGATAACAGCGCTGGCATCTAGGCATAAACCAAACAACAGAGACGGCATATGGGCATAAACCAGACCACAGAGACGGCATATGAGCATAAACGAGATAACAGCGCTGACATATAGTTAGAAATCAGATAATTGAGATGGTATATAGGCATAAATCAGACAAACAGAGAAGCATATAGGTATGTATTAAATAACAAAAATGACACATGCACATGGGCATACATCAAATAAAATAGACGTGTCATGTGCATAAATCAGATAACAAAGGTGGCATATATGCATAAATCAGAAAATAATGATGATATATTGGCATAGGTCAGATAATAGTGATGGAATATAGTCATAAGCCAGATAACATTTGGAAAAGATTAAAGGTGAAAAACACGACCAGAAAATAGACAAAACCCACCAAATCCATGAAAAAAAAACAACACCAATTCGAACAATGACGGAACAACAGGATATCATCCGTAGGAATGTCGGTAATTGATCCCAAAGAGCTCAATCGGGCCAAATTTTTATATTCAAAATCTTATTTTTAGTCGAGTGTGTATAGTCGGTTATATATATATAACGGTTCTAAAAGCATGTCAGGTCCGGTTATCTGAGGCGCGCGACATAATGGCCGTCAGAAGAATATAATCGACATTCCGATGACCCATGTCATTGAAATTGATCAGCAAAAGAAATACCACTAGGGTTCTGGAAGCTGTACATATGTTTACAGAATCGGTCTTCGAGCCTCCTCTAGTCTCACTTATGTACGCCATGGTGCAACGCTAGCGATGCTGTCATAGATGACGTTCAGGAAACACAATGAAGAAAAAATTACTGAGAGACATATAGATGAGACAAATAAAATATTTTGGACACATTAAAAGACATGACACCTTGTTGAAGACCTTATTCGAGGGTAAATTCGAAGAGAAGCGAGCAAGAGGTAGGCAGAGATACAAGTGGGAGAGTAACATCACAAGATGGAAAAGTTTCAATTTAGCAGAGTGTACCACAAAACAAGAGACAGGGGATGTTGGAGATCTGTTGCAGCGAACCTTTGTTGTGGAGATGGTACTTGATGATGATGATGATGTGAAACTCTCTCATCACTGGTGAAGATGACTTTGGAGAGTGTGACATACCGAGTGTCGCTGACATAGACACAGGTTTAGTATTTACTATATTTGCAGCTGATGGTGCTAAAATGATTAGGAACTTAAGGCTTGATATTAATTAGGACCTTTATATCCCTGAAGTTCTTGTCACGTCTGTAAGCAATCAGAGGGATGTTGCAGAATACAGCACGCGTCTTGGTATCCGAATAAAATAGAAGACGGTGTTTGAATAATATATTACGGATATCCGAGATATGGGTGTGGAAGGTGAGGACAAGTTTGACCCTGTCCGTTGATGAAAGCCTCCGAGTGTTCTTGGTTGTGTCCTGGTGGGAGAGGCTGCACAAACCAAACAGGGCAGACCTGAGAACCCTGTTAGTGTATAGGCTAGAATGTAAGGAATCCATAATCTCATGTGCTGTCTCGAGAAAATCATCCTCTTGACTACACGGACACTGCGTTTTTTGTCCCGGCAGAAAAAAATAAAAGTCACTTTTCGTACGCAGGAATTCTTCACTGCAAACAGCCACAGTTCCCGAATGTACCCCGCTTGCACGTTCACAATCATGATCATCAAGTCACTGAGTATACAGGGGTGCAAAGGGAACGCATTGCTCTAGGCGGACCCAGGGTTAGCAGATAACCAAGATCCCAAATGTACCTCCTCGCGGTGCACCCTGGAAACAGAAATACAGCAGCTCGAGCTATTTTTGGCCAAATCATTTGGGGATCGTGTCCGAGAATGTGGAGGCAGCAGATGGAAAGAGATTTGATTGCACAAGAGACAGACAATATCTCCGACACCACCAGCATCACCACATATAGCGACACTGTCGACATACAGTGAAGCTAGTCAGTCCAGTCCGAACATTGTAGGGGCGACCAATGTAAAATGCACGTAAAGGTAGATGCATGGCGAGAGACAAATAGATTTCATACCGAGTACAATGAAACAATGAAAGGGCAGAACAGCGCTAGAGGGTAGCGCGAACTGCAAATAGAAAGTGAAAAGTTCATAGGAAAGGGGAACTACAAGCTCCGTCAGCTCGAGACGAGCTTCTAGTTACATGTGCTCCCTACATGCAGAGACCCAGACCCATTCATTGGCGTTCGGAAAAGCAAGAAGACCTAACCCAACTCTAATGTCGAGTCTTCCTAAACCGGAAATATGCTCGCGAAGAGAAAGGGTTCCGTACCCGATAGGCTCAGGCACAAAAGAGGCAACGATTTAGCCCTGGCCCAACTCTACTGTCAGGTTTTCCTACACCAGAAATACACTTGCAGAGAGAAAGGGTTCAGTACCTGATGGGCTCAGGCGCTATTGGGACACGTGGCTCAGCTCGAGAACGCCTTGCTCTCAAACGCGTGGTGTGAGACTCGAACTTGGACAAGGGGTACACGATGTCGTTTAATGATAACTCGGCTAGGAGGGCGAAAGAGCCAGGGTCCAACTGCTCTGTTTAGTTCTTCCCCTTAAAGAACCAGGCTCACGGATGAGAAACGGTTCAGTACCCGATTGGCACAGGCACAGTACGTCCAATTACACGAGACAAGTTCATAGACAGTGGAACACCTCGTGCGAGTCAGGCGAGAGCAAAAATCGTCTGGGCGAAGAGTCACAACATACACGCGTGCCTGGAGACAATATGGAGGCTGTCAAAGGCTAGGGTAGCCCACCCGAATTGTCAAGGCATGCCGAAATCGGATGTGCTATGCCTACAAGGCGTATAACGGTGGCACAACGTAATCACGCTCCCGGCGGTAATCGCACGAATATCCGTGCTGGTTACAATGGAGCGAACGCAAAACAAACAAACAAACTGATTATACATACATGTATCGCAGTCTGCGAGCACAGACATTTCAAAGCTATGGTTACTGTTAAGACCTTCATTGTCATGCTGCTTGTCGTCTGAGCGAAACACCACATTCCTCTCTGATGGTCTTCTTCCACCTATAGTCGTGAAGGCCCAGGCACTCCTTATGTGTCCCACAGCCGATCCATCTGTAGATATAATTATACCAACAAATCACCATTAATATAGAACACCGTCTACACCCTGAAATTCTCAAAGTGAAAGAAGTCCATTTAAGAGATGAAAGTCGTGGATGTGGCGCGCAGATGACATTATACAACGTGTGCGCAGGTTGGAGAATGTGCTACCTGGTGGGAAATGGAGTCGGTCGCCGGTTGAGTGCCCGGCAGCCTTCGAAGTAATAATAAACCTCAATAGAGAATTCAAGGAAGGGTGTCCGTCAGTCGTAAGTCAAGATGCAGGCTATGAACTGCGAGAATTCCAGGGACGGTTAAATGATTGCCACAATGATATAGAGTACTGACTTAATGACACAATGATATAGTGAAATTACCTCTTGTCACAATGATATAGTGTACTGTCTTAATGACACAATGATATAGTGAAATTACCTTTTGTCACAATGATATAGTGTACTGTCTTAATGACACAATGATATAGTGAAATTACCTCTTGTCACAATGATATAGTGTACTGTCTTAATGACACAATGATATAGTGAAATTACCTCTTGTCACAATGATATAGTGTACTGTCTTAATGACACAATGATATAGTGAAATTACCTCTTGTCACAATGATATACAATAGAAGGTGATACTGCTATAAAATGATAATCATTAGAAGGTACTTCCTGTTCGTATCTTTCCGGTATCTAACTACCATATTTCACTCGGACACGTTTGTTGTAGTGCATTGATTTCTACTTGTGGTATTTTTATGTTTGTATGTTATGTGCGTATCTTAAAAATGTCCTATTGGTCAGAAACGTCGATTTTGTCCTGTGTATTGTCATTTGCATGATTATATTCTGTGTTTTGTTTTGTTGTGTATACCATATCAATTCATGTAAACATCCGTCAGTGATAGTGTGTTAGTCGTCATCAAGTAGAACTCGATTACCTGTCTTCCACGGGAGTATTATTCACAATAGTATAGTGTACTGACTTATTGTCACAATGATATAGTGTAGTGCCGTATTGTCACAATGATATAGTGTACTGACTTATTGTCACAATGATATAGTGTACTGACTTATTGTCACAATTATATAGTGTACTGACTTATTGTCACAATGATATAGTGTACTGACTTATTGTCACAATGATATAGTGTACTGACTTATTGTCACAATGATATAGTGTACTGGTTCATGATACAATCATGTCTGTGATTTCTTCTTATCCTCGGATGAATCATTCACAGACTAAAATGTTTTTCTATTTTCTCACAAGCTTACATGCAGTAATCTTATTATATAACACTATTAGTATTAGTATTAGATGACATTACAAACAATATGTACCAGTATATGGGCAGTATTATTACATATTGGTCTTGCTTTGTATTGTATATCATCACTATTGTTCTTCCCACCATTATCCTGTGTCATCTAGAAAAAACATCTACATAAACAATGATATCCCACATTCAAACACATAAAGCTTACACGTGCGTCCGTAGCAGCGTGTTTGTCTTCTTATTCAGTGCATAATATCACAATGAACAATATGTATGTTTTCTAGAGTGTCCATGTTGTGTAGGCACACCGTAGTATTACGTGTGATCCATAAACGCTAATCAACCAGCTTTAATAGTCACAGATTACTATCCTACTAACTAACCAATACAATTTGATGGCCCCCATTTATACACTTGTATTTGTTTCTATCCTACCAACTAACAAATACGCTCTGATGGCCCCATTGTTGTAATTGTGTTAACATTATGCCATTATTTTCCATTAAGATAGATAGATTGTTTATAGCAAACCTCAGCAAGTTTTTCTACCTTCTGTTTTAAAAAGGCATTTTTTTTCTAATCATACGTTTACTGTTAAAATGAAAACGCCCTACGGGCATTTAAATTGCTAACATTCCTGCCTGCTGAAAGAAAATGTGTGATCTTCAAATCAGCAGAAACCGGGATATAGATGGATATAAACGTAAGTGCGTACATGAGACCATCACAGCTTGTTTGTTTGTTGGTAAGATTGGGACCATCCGAGCTTGTTGGTTTGTTGGTAAGATGTGTACGTGTATAATTGGGACCATCCGAGCTTGTTGGTTTGTTGGTAAATTGGTACGTGCATAATTGTGACTATCCGAGCTTGTTGGTTAGTTGGTAAAATGGGTACAATCTTAAGTGCATAATTGTGACTATCCGAGCTTGTTGGTTAGTTGGTAAAATGGGTACAACCGTAAGTGCATAATTGTGACTATCCGAGCTTGTTGGTTAGTTGGTAAAATGGGTACGTGCATAATTGTGACAATCCGAGCTTGTTGGTTAGTTGGTAAAATGGGTACAATCGTAAGTGCATAATTGTGACTATCCGAGCTTGTTGGTTAGTTGGTAAAATGGGTACAATCGTAAGTGCATAATTGTGACTATCCGAGCTTGTTGGTTAGTTGGTAAAATGGGTACGTGCATAATTGTGACTATCCGAGCTTGTTGGTTAGTTGGTAAAATGGGTACAACCGTAAGTGCATAATTGTGACTATACGAGCTTGTTGGTTAGTTGGTAAAATGGGTACGTGCATAATTGTGACTATCCGAGCTTGTTGGTTAGTTGGTAAAATGGGTACGTGCATAATTGTGACTATCCGAGCTTGTTGGTTAGTTGGTAAAATGGGTACAACCGTAAGTGCATAATTGTGACTATCCGAGCTTGTTGGTTAGTTGGTAAAATGGGTACGTGTATAATTGTGACTATCCGAGCTTGTTGGTAAAATGGGTACAATCGTAAGTGCATAATTGTGACTATCCGAGCTTGTTGGTTAGTTGGTAAAATGGGTACAATCGTAAGTGCATAATTGTGACTATTCGAGCTTGTTGGTTAGTTGGTAAAATGGGTACAACCGTAAGTGCATAATTGTGACTATCCGAGCTTGTTGGTTAGTTGGTAAAATGGGTACGTGCATAATTGTGACTATCCGAGCTTGTTGGTTAGTTGGTAAAATGGGTACAATCTTAACTGCATAATTGTGACTATCCGAGCTTGTTGGTTAGTTGGTAAAATGGGTACAATCGTAAGTGCATAATTGTGACTACCCGAGCTTGTTGGTTAGTTGGTAAAATGGGTACGTGCATAATTGTGACTATCCGAGCTTGTTGGTTAGTTGGTAAAATGGGTACAATCGTAAGTGCATAATTGTGACTATCCGAGCTTGTTGGTTAGTTGGTAAAATGGGTACAATCGTAAGTGCATAATTGTGACTATCCGAGCTTGTTGGTTAGTTGGTAAAATGGGTATAATCTTAAGTGCATAATTGTGACTATCCCAGCTTGTTGGTTAGTGGGTAAAATCGTAAGTGCATAAATGTTACCATCCAAGCTTGTTTGTTAGTTGGTAGGATTGTCTTCTTCTCCTGTGTTCCTTCTCAAACTTCTGCAGATTAGCAGGATGTAGTCCGGAGAACGGAATACGTTGTGTCATGGTTTACAGCATTGCTGTGATATCATAGCGTTTTGGCCTGACACACACGGCCCCCGCATGTGTAGCTTACTCATATGTGTCTATCAAAGCTAGTTGATTGACGTTTATGAATTGTCGTCCCTTTACGCTAAGGCAGTCCCATTCCAACCTAGACAAGAATATATCTTGATTACTGAAGGTGTCAGATGTGGCGCATGGACGAGAGGTTAGGGCTCTGGTCAAACACCCGTGAGGTCCAGAGTTCCATCCGCGGTAAGGACTGGTTTTTATTCTTCTGAGGACTGGGTTTTGTCTGCCGGAGTGTAAATTAAAATACTCACACTGAATGTGACGTGGCTACAGCAAGGGCTTGCGGCCTTTATCACACAAGCCATTCGAATACTCCCTGAAACCCCATAACGGAAAACTACAGTATGACCTTTTTTTATAAAGGGTGTCTATAAGTGTAATATAAGTGTGTCTATTGTCACAATGATATAGTTAACTGACTTATTTATCATAATTATATAGTTACACGACTTATTATCACAATGATATAGTGCACTGACGTAATGTCACAATGATATAATGTACTGACCTATTGTCGCAGTAATATAGTAGTAGTGTATAGTGCATGGAACGAGCCCCGAGTGTGCTGGATGTGCCGAGTGTGCTGGATGTGCCGAGTGTGCCGAGTGTGCAACCGAATGTGCAACCGAATGTGCAACCGAATGTGCAATCGAATGTGCCCGAGTGTGCAATCGAATGTGCCCGAGTGTGCTCGCACATCCAATATGGTGGCGAAACATGTCAAAAACGGTCGAAACCGGCCGAAATCGCGCGGTGTGTGTGTGCCCGGCCTACGCGGGCGGGATGGGGATCATGATATCGGTGGGGCCCACTGCCCTATTTAACTTTAGTTCAACCCGGTTGAAGAAAATCACTTGATTGATGAAATACTACAGACGCGTACTTTTCCGTGTGAAAATCCTTACAAGATTTCCGCGATAACGACAGGTAGCAACATCTGGCATTAATAGCTTTCTCTTCACCCGCGTGCGTGTGAACCACGCCAACGGAGATGACCATAAACCTGTTATCTGATTGTGGGAATTAATGGTGTACTAGGATTTTAAAATAAGGAATTTAAATCGAATATATTTCAACCGTCTATATATATATATATATATATATATATATATATATATATATATATATATATATATATATATATATATATATATATATATATATATATATATATATATATATACATACATATATAAATACATATATACATACACCCATACATACATACATACATGTGCGTATGGTTGCATTTGTTGTAAGCCAGAATAAAGTTTAAATAATTTGCACTAAGATTTCCCCGATAACGACAGGTAGCAACATCTGGCATTAATAGCTTTCGCTTCACCCGAGTGCGTGTGAGCCAACGGAAATACTTATAAGATTTCCCCGATAACGACAGATAACGACATCTGGCCTTAATTACTTTTTCTTCGCCCGAGTGCGTGTGAACCACGCCAACGGAAATACTCACCATAAACCTGTTATCTGTCAAAACCAACCGAATCCGCGCGGTGTGTTTTCCCCGATAACGATAGGTAGCAACATCTGGCATTAATAGCGTTCTCTTCACCCGAGTGCGTGTGAACCACGCCAACGGAAATACTCACCATAAACTTTGATAGAAAAGCTTAGACCTTGACTGTGTCACTCTGAGAACGCGTTAGTAGTAATTCTGGTTTAACTGGTTGAAACCAGGCTTAGCTGGTTATTTCAGAAATCCACATAGTTGAAACCAATAAATTTTCGCTGAGTCAGCCTTCAGCGTGCTATAAATACCAGCGCAGCACTAATGATCGGCACTATTACAATCAGCCGCTTGTTGAAAACACAACGACTTTTGCATTCTTCATTGAACCAGATCATCGGAAATTATTCGTAAGAAAATGGTGAGTTATATGTGTTAGTATAGGGTTTCACTATACTCTTCATATTGTTATACTTATATAGCTCTGTTTATTTATCCTTGTGGTTTATTTTATTGTAAGTTTTTAATTTTTACATAAATAATTAGGTCTTGGTAGTACCCTTATTACTTATTTAATTTTCAAATTGATGCTATGTATATCGATAACTCCTATCGTTATGTGTTATACTCTCGGTTTTTAGTGTAATAATTATAGCCCGGTGTTTTATTTTAACTAATTTTTACATTATTAGTTAGGTCTTTGTATTAGTCTTATTACTTTTTCAGTGTTTATATCTATGTTATGTATATCGATAACTCCTACCGATATGGTTATATGTGTTAGTGTGGGTTTTCACTATACTCTGTTTATGTATAATTGTGTTTTATTTTATTGTAAGTTATTAATCTTGACCATTAATTAGTAGGAGCACATAGTAACCTTATTACGTATTCCGTCTTTATATCTATATTATGTATATCGATAACTCCTACCGCTATGTGTTATACTCTTGGTTTTAGTGTTATCATTACAGACCGATGTTTTATTTGAAGTTATTTTTACAGTAATAGGGCTTTGTATTATTAATTCAGTGTGTAAATTATCTTAAGTATATCGATAACTCCTACTGCGATGGTATATACTCTATAACTATGTTATGTCTATACCTTATAAATAGTGTACTGGTGTCTGACAAGTTATGTTCTATTCGTTCACAGGCCACTATCGCACCAACAAAACCAACTTGTAGTGTTTGCAGCAAGTCCTTTGCACGACTGTTTGTCCTTAAACGTCATATGGCTAGTGCGCATGGGGGCCAACGATACCCATGTACAATGTGCCCCCAAGTCTGCGCGTATTCTTCAGGTCTAGCGCTTCACATTAAGCGTGTGCATTCAAACCCCAAGGTAGCGATGAACACGACACAAAGGCCAACAACAACTCTTATTGAACAACAACCAACGGGGTCCACGCCAATAGATGCCACTGTAACAACTCCACCGATTTCTATGATATCTACAACATCAGACCCACCACTTACAACCGCAAAACGACCAGCTGAACCAGAGGTTGCGCTGGTTAAAAAACTTAAAATGGATGAACTTGCCGGGCTACCAGCTGATATTCAACAGCTTTATGAAGACAATTGGGATACCATAAAAACGCATTCACGAATACTTACAAAGATGGCACATTATACAATCTTTCATTCACCCACAGAACCACACATAAATAACTGGAATGACACATTACTCGCAATTCACAACGCTCAAACTACACGCTACAAGATTAGTTTAACAAAGCATATCATTCTCCGCCACAAGGAGACCCTAGAACCTCGCTTTTTTCACGGTTCTACCAATAATGTGTCTGTATTGGAGAGCCCTGTAATCATAAACAATCGAAGTGACCTGGCCCGCTTCATAACTACTATTAATGAGATCGACAATACCAAAGTCGGGCTTAGTGTGCGACCCGACACCAAGTACGAGCTAGAAAATATTTGTGCTACAGAATTTTATCTATATTTTCTTTCTAATCACACACTAGGCTGTTCTATCGACTCACTTCCACCACATATCACAAATAATAAATCTATCTTTACATTACAAACCAACAAAAAAAACAGGCACACCTTATAACGACAACCTCTGTTTCTTTCGCTGTTTAGCTCTACATTACAAACACAACATCACAGCACTCAGTACACCGACACATAGTTTACTGGACGACTGGTACACTTACCAAGACGCAGAACCCCAGACCACCTTTCCTGGTGTGACACTCGACATCCTCCCAAGTTTAGAAGACTGCTACCAACTTAAAATTGAGGTATACGAGTTTAACGAGCTAAATATCCTTATACCTACACTACGTAGCGGCAGCACATTTCCTGACACCATGTACCTCCTCCAGCATAAAGAACACTTTATGTACATCAGTAATATTGACGAAGCTAGCCACTCCTTCGGATGCCCCAAATGTGGGAAAGTCTGGAAAGATAACTTTATGCTCACCCGTCACGAGCAAACCTGTAAAGGTGGTAGCAGCACTGGTGTCTACCCTGGTGGATTCTACACACCACACGAAACCATCTTTGAGGTAATGGCAAAACTTTTACCAGTCGAGGATGATGCTGATGAGTCTGTGTATATCTACCCGTACAGGGCCACTTTTGACTTTGAATGCTATTTCGACTCGTCCGACTGTGAAAAAAAGTCGACGAGTAACACGACATATATCGCAAAACATATCCCTATGTCGTGTTCTGTAGCATCCAATGTGTGTGGTATGACAGACCCAGTCTGTTTTGTCAGCACAGGCGACCCTCAAGCGCTGGTCAATCGCGTGTTGAAGTATTTAGAAAAAATTGCTGAAACCGCTGGTAAACGGTTAAGAAAACTGTTTAAATCAGAACGCCAGGCCTTGCTGATGGGTGGGCATTGTAAAGAGTTGGCTAGACTCGAGGGTTATCTCGCCCAACTGCCTGTGATTGGGTTTAACTCGGGGAAATATGATGTCAATTTGATTAAACCATATTTCACCCGTTATTTTCTGAGCCACCCCAGTGAAAATGGGACCTTCAACTTCGCTGTAAAGCGAAATAACAACTTTATGTGCATAGCCACTGACACATTAAAATTTTTAGATGTTGTCAATTACCTCGCGCCAGGTTTTAGTTACAGTAAGTATCTGGCGGCTTACAAAGTAGTCGAGCAGAAAGGTTTTTTCTGCTATGAGTATGTAACAGACCTGGCGCAGTTGCAGGAAACACGATTACCACCACACGCGGCATTCTACTCAAAGCTTAAAAGATCCAACATATCTGTTGAAGAGTATGAGTACTGCCAAAAAATCTGGCGAGTCAATAAAATGAAGACATTGCAGGATTTTCTAGAGTGGTACAACAACAAAGATGTCGTTCCCATGTTGGATGCCTTGGCCAGCCAGGTTTCATTCTACGCTGACCTAGGTATTGACATGTTTAAAGATGCCATCTCTGTTCCCGGAATCACCCTCAGGTACCTGTTTAAAACTCTACCACGCGGTATCGTATTTACGTTGTGTGCTAAATATGAAAAAGAACTACACAACATTATACGACACAATATTACCGGTGGTCCTTCAATTATTTTTCATAGGTACCATGAGGTGGATAAAACCAACATTCGTGGTGGAAAGTTGGTTAAGAGCATTAAGGGGTATGATGCTAATGCTCTTTATTTGTGGGCATTAATGCAGGAAATGCCCACAGATTATACAATCACCCGGACCAAGGATGATGGTTTTAAGCAACACAGACGGAGTCTGTACACCATACAATGTAGGGAGTGGCTAGCATGGATGGAACACACCAACAACACAAAGTTAATAACTCAATTCAATGGCAAGGAAATGCGGTTGAGTGAGCGTAACATTCCAGTGGATGGCTATTGTGTAAAGAAACGCACCGCCTACCAATTTCATGGGTGCATGTTCCATGGACACCCCAACTGTCCAATCACTGCAGGCCATGTCATCAATCCAGTCAACAAAAAACCACTGGCTGAGTTGTATGCCAAAACACGTGAGATTCGGGCTATTCTGTCTGTCGCATGTTTGGGCCTGCTTGTCGAGTGTTGGGAATGTGAATGGCAGGCCTTAAAAAAGAAAGAGAAAGACATCAGAGACTTTCTAGCTGCTACATTCACTCGGCGTAAACCATCCTACGCAAAATACACGAAACCCACCCAAGAACAAATTCTTGCAGCGGTTGTCGATGGATCGTGTTTTGGACTGGTGGAATGTGACATTCACGTCCCAGACACTTTAAAATCACATTTTTCAGAAATGACACCCATCTTTAAGAATATTGATGTCAGTCGGGCAGATATTGGCCCACTGATGGCGAAATACGCTGAAGAGAACAATCTATTGACCACACCCCGTCGCACGCTTATTGGGAGCTATGTTGGTAACAAAATCCTGTTGGCCACACCCCTGCTAAAGTGGTATCTGGAGCATGGTCTAGTGGTTACATACATTTACCAGATTATAGAGTATGAACCTGTAGCATGCTTCAGTCACTTTGGTGATACTGTTACCAGTGCTCGTCGTGAGGGTGATCTATCACCAGCCGCATCTATTACAAGTGATACTATGAAATTACTTGGGAATGCGGCTTATGGAAAAACCCTCACCAATAAAGCGAAACATACTAAAGTGGTGTATGTGGAACCTACAGCTACAGACACCCTGGTCAATAGCCCCTACTTTAAGAAGATGGTCGAGGTTGGTCCTGATTTATACGAGGTTGAGTCACGGTATCAGCACACGAAATGGGACCTGCCCATCCAGATTGGTTTTTTCGTTTACCAATACGCCAAGCTTAGGATGCTTGAGTTTTACTATGACTTCCTCGATAGATTTGTGGACAGGAGTGATTTTGAGGTGACAGAGATGGATACTGATTCTCTTTATTTAGCCCTAGCAGCTGACAGTCTGCATGACGTCATTAAGCCTTGTATGAGGGCTGAATATCGACGAGTCTACGACCAGTGGTTCCCTAGGGAAACCTGTCATGTTCATATAGACCTCTTGCTCGATCCGCCTAAAGACTGCCCCCGGTGCGTCGAGGCGCGGCTATTCGATAAACGAAAGCCAGGCCTATTCAAGCTCGAGTATGGTGGTATAGGGATGATCTCGTTATGTAGCAAGACTTATCATTGTTATGGCCCCTACGACAAGACATCGACAAAGGGGTTAAGCAAGACGCAAAATAAATTTGACGCAAAGACATTTTCTGACGTTCTGACAACTAGACAGAGTAGTGGGGGTAAGAATATGGGTTTTAAGACGACAGGGACAGCTGTGTACACTTACCAACAACACAGAGACTCACTTTCTTACTTTTATATTAAACGACAGGTACAGTCAGATAATGTCTCAACAACACCTCTTTCTATATAACCTTTCTCAAATTCGTACTTGGTGTCGGAATTGTTGTATAATTTCATAATGTAATGATTATGCCTTTAGAAATTTGTATGCCCTTTGCCTAATTTCATGCTCCTTATAAGTGTTTACGGTCTTTTCATAATTTTATGCTTTTTATGACATTGTACATTTTCTATTTGATAAATTTATGCTGTATAAATGATACACACTTGAAATGTTTTATGAAAATACATATCAATTTTTTTTCTTAATTGTATACCTTGGTACGTTCAACAATATAAAAAAAGTACGTAAATAAAAGTATTTCATATGTTTAACCCTTTTTGTTTGTTTTATATTTGTATGTTTTAAATGTATATGGCGCCCGAGTCTAACCCCCACCACTTAATGGATTCTTGTCTGTTTTCTGACCCCTAAACCACGCTTCCCAGCCTGCCCTGTATCTGACCCCTGGTGTAACCCACATCTGGTCAAGTGGCTCTGGTTTTATCTGAATTTCTTGACCTGCGGATAACTTCTGGTGCTTAGTTGGTATTCTTGCCCTGTGGCTAATGTATAAGTTCTTGCCCTGTGGATAACCTTGGCCCTCTGTTTTGAGAGATGCTTCTTTGTACCAAGTTAATGAAACACACAGTACAGACACCACGGTAAACGAGAACTTGAAAATACTTGACAACAAATTGTTTCAGAGATATAAAAAATATTTATTCATGAATCGTGTACATTTTTCAAAATAAATAAGAAAAAAGAATGTTCACTGTATAATTCACTGTTGATAAAGCGGTATCAAAACAGGTTGTGTTCTTTGTCTCTTGGCTGGTTTGGGTTTGTTGGTATTTTTCTTTTCTGGGGCTGATACCGATGGTTCAGGTACATAGACAGGTTCGTAATCAGGTGTGAGATACATCTCTAGGTTACCACAACCATATGGGAATGAATCGTCATAGGTGTTTGAAACTGGAGTCGATGAATCAATGTACGTGTTTGAAACTCCAACTGTTGAATCGTCATATGTGTTTGTAACTGGAGCATTTGAAGTTTTCTTTGTAGGAAAAACACTGGAAATTCTATCAAATTCATTCAGAATAACATCACGTAGTTCTACTAGATCGACGAAATCTTGTCGACTCATCGTGATACCTGTTTTGGTAGGATACTTTATGTGTGTATCACCATAGTATCTGCGAATCTGAATAAGAGGTTTCTTGAAGGATGATACAGCCACTGCATTAACACCATCACCTAATGGTTTAATCATATCGTTGGTTCTGGAAAAGTATGTAACTGGTGAAGCCATCTTCTTGATACAACTGGTCTTGGAAATATCACTTCTAGACTGGTAGTGCGATGTGAGGTTTATATCAAGTGAACTTCTTATTTATACACACAGCGGCGGCCGGAGCACCCCACGCGCGCGCGGCGGCCGGGCTCCCGATTGGTCGCGTCACTGCCATGCCTCATGGATGACCCCACGCCAGTATGGCGTTTCTAGGTCACAGGGGCTGCCAGATTTGATTAATGACTCATGGCGTGGGTACACTGTGGTATCTAGGTCACAGATGTTGTACTCGTGACTTTTGTTTGACCTGGTTCCAGACTAGGGCGTATACAAGCTTATCATTTTTCCACTGTTTGACCGTGAAAGGTCGCAACACACATGCCATGGACGCACCGCGTGCTTTTAACATTAAGAAATACACAACGTATAAGCCGCAAGTAGAACTCAACAAATCTTGTAGTACTCTCGGGTTGTAAAAATAAGGTCTATTTGAATTTCTTTCTAGAAATTTGATAATCTCTGAATGTCTGGGTGGCAGGCCAAACGAATCAAAATATGTAAATGTTCCAACACCATCGTAATAAATTGCCACCCAATGGGATCCCGGTCTATAACTGGGGTCTGTATTGACAACAAAAGCAGCTGTCAGAGTTGGGTCAATGTATCTCGGTAACTTATCCACTGGTACGACTTGTACTAAACCGAGGCGCTGAATCCAGATATCCTGTATTAATAGCGCATAGATTTGGTTAGTGTTCATTCTCTCAAGCTAAAAAGTCTGTAAGAATTGATCTGGTCTTGGATACCTCCAAAACACTGTCAACTTCAAAGTAAATTAAAACTTGAATAGCCGATGCGGTCACGGTGGCGAATTTCAGTTCAATGGCCAGTGGCCCAGTCTTGGCCATCTCAAATTGATCACCATCAAGCAAGCTAGGGGTCAGATCAAAAGCGTAGAGATTATAACCATGTTTAAAACCTCTAACGTCAATACCATTTCCAGCATCTTTACCGACAAAACCTAGGGCTGTTAGACTACCAAAGAACGCCCTGATGTACTGATCATTGGCGTAATTAATAGTCAGTGGTTTACCACTCACATTTCTACCATCTACCAACAGGTTTAAATACGTCAGATCAAAATGATGAAAATTGAATGGATTTTTCTTCAGATGACCGTTAAAGGCACCAGCATCAACCAAACCAATAACGACTCTTGTGGGTGTCTGTGATAAAAATAAATTATCTTGAACGTGTGATAGCATACCATTAGGGATGGAAAATGTTTTCAAACCAACCCGTTTTATCGGGTACTTGGCATTACCTCGCATTAAGGCTTTCTCGTGGGCTAGTGAGATGGCTGGATTAAGTTTGACTTTTCTAAGTACTAGCGCTGCATGGGTGATAACACTTTTGTAACCAACGGTCCCATCTGTAGCCATCAGGTTGAAGACATCTTTCGATGGTGTTAGCTTGATCTTTACATCCACACCATTCAACATATATCTGTCTTGGGCGAAAATATCAGCGTGTAATTTACCCATCATATCCATTTCTTCACTCGCCGTTGCCAGTTGGCGGCGAATTTTAAAGCCGTTATTCGTATCCCCCTGCGTATCTTCATGGGCTTTTGGTGTATCTCTGTAGTAGAGGGCGGCACACAAATGACCCTTTTTAGCATCATCACCATAATTCAAAGTAGCTTCAATATAAGCTCGGTAAGGGTACGTGTTTTCGCTAGCTGTGATAAGAGTGTCGTTCAATGAAACGTCGACTTGAGAAAATAAACTGTGCATGTAATAATTCACAGGACCAACTTCAGTATTGGGTGGTAGACTATCACCGTTGGGTAGTGTCACTTTGGTTCTTACGTGTAAAAAGGTGTTGAAAAGATCCAAGTAATCTTCACTATTACCCAAAATAACAAACTCGATGGGTGCCCCTGGCGCTAAAGCAGCCAGGGGATGAATTTCCACGTATTGACCCTCGTCAACAGCCGTTTGGGTTGGTGGTACACTAAACAAATCAAGTCCAGAATGAAGACATTCACACGAGTTGGGGTGAATGAGCGCCATTATGCGAATATGTCTCGGGTCTTGTTCTGCTTGGAATGAGCTCTGTGTCGTTTAGCGGCTGGTTTTATTCTTTTCCGGCAGGGTGCACCAGGTGGAGTTGGTCGTTTTCGATGTCTAATACCACGACCTGATTGGGTAACGTGGTCGACAGCACCAGCCAATAGGCGCTGGCCAGCTTCTTTGGCTCTATCTCGCATAGAATCGCGAATATTCCCACCACTTAAAGCATCCTGGGCCACTTGTAAACCAGAAGTGACACCTTCTCTAAGTAGAGCTTTACCACCTGTTTTTAACCAGGGTAGTACCATTCTACCCAGACCGCTAAAGAAACTACCTAGTCCGTGTCCTTTTTGATGTCTACCACCGACAAATACGGGTAGTCCATTCCCAGCTTGGTTACAGAAAAATTCCTCATATAGCTTAGGATTTCTGTGGATTGTTGCGTGTCTAACCATTGTTTACTCCAAGTCAAACCGTTTGCGAGAACGAAAATGAAGTGTCACCGTTGACGTCCCAGCTGTAAATGCGATCTTCTTGCCTTGGTCTGTGGTTAAAAGGATTTCAACGGCATCAAACGAGAAGCGACTCAGAGGTGCATAATGGGGTTTATCATAGATTCGAAACACTGAGGTAGCTGTCCTGTCCAATATGGGTACAGAGCGTAATAGTGGGACCATCGCATCACCCACTGAACGCGCAGATACAATGTCTGAATACACATAGACATTTTTCATATCGCGATCCATGTCGACCATATCTTGACTGGTTCGATCTGGGTCGTCATAGGTCAGACGTGTTTTTGGTAGTGCTAAAATATTTTTCAGCGTCTCACTCAGTGCAAGTTCAGTACCTTCATCGAGAATCTTAATTGTGGCTCTCTTTGAAGCTTTATTGTAATAAATTTTCGCAATACGACCAGCATTGGTCAGCTTAGAATTAAGTTCGTAGATAAAACCCTCTGGTGAGTCGTATAGACCAGCCGGCATAGTTATTACACCGTTCAGGTTATTAGATGGTGGGTGAACATATGTCAACCACACCTCACCATCAAGAACGTTGAAATATGTGTTTGGAAATTGAATTTCAGCTAGACCAACCTCATATTGGGAATTCATCTCTATAGTTTGTGGAAGTTTGACAAAATAATGGCTGGGGTTATTGTCCGGATAAATGTTCATTGAAGAATTGCTCGGTAAGGTAACGTAGAAACTCATCCTAGCTTTGGGTTTGGTAACATGTATCCCAAACAGCTACTCAGTAAGGCGATCCAGATCTTGGAGCCAGGTGCATCGAGGTCGACTCGAGACAGATTAAATAATGAAACACCAATCACCACATATATAATAAGCATTTGACAAAGGAAAACAATTTCTAAACGGGGGACCAGTTTACCGAATAAGACCCAGAGTGATGTTCGTACCTCGGCTCTTTCTTCTTCTGGTCGTAATACTGTTTCAACTTGATCAATTTCCATTAGTATCTTGTAATGTCTGTGGCCGACACCCAGGAATTGAATGAAGAATTATAGCCGAACCACTTGACTAAATACTGTTTCCGATGGCCAGCCCCCCGTTCTCCTAGGACTGTTTCGATACGAAACGTTGTTTTGTCACCAACTTTTTGAAGTTCTTCTTTGTAAAAGGAACCTTGCACTTCTTCACCCGCATCATCTTTGATCGTATAAGTTATAGGTGTTGTCGGTTGTATATGACTGACGGTAAACAATTCTTCTGTCCACGAAGGTGTATATCCTTTTTTAAAATTGTGTCTGCCTAGCCCGATTCTCACCCTATCACCAGCATTGAAATATACTTTTCTGTCTGTTGGTCGCTCTCCATATAACGTATTCCACACTTGGGCTTGATTACCCGTATTAACTTCTACAGGCGCCATCCGAATACTCCTATGAAATGAATAATTATAATTTCGAAGCAAGGCGTTTATCACATCTACATAACGAGGTTTATTGCTTTTAGTGAAATATCGCCACATTTTCTCCTTCAATGTACGATTGAACCGTTCGACAACAGCGGCTTTGACATCTTCATTTTCAGTTGTGAAGAAATGAACACCGTTGTCTTTAAGAAACTTGAGAAATGTTTTATTGGTAAATTCCGAACCCTTGTCGGTTTGAAAATTTATTGGTTTTCTTTGTTCTAAAATACTACTCACAGCTTCGACTAAAGCTTTTCCAGTTTTGTTCTTGATCGGAACAGCCCAAGCGAATTTACTAAACACATCTATACACGTCACCAAATATGAATATCCATCGTTGTATTTTCTTAACTTTGTAAGATCAATTAAATCAGCTTGAAACTGTTGGTCTATACCACCTGTTATGGTTACACGTCTTTTAAAGCGACGCCGAATAGGTTTATGTAAAGTGTAAGTATCCTGATGCCTTAGCCAGTCTTTGACTTGTTTTGTTTCAAGTTTGGTGGTACGTTGTAAACCACTAACACCACCATACGCTCCTGCTTTCTTAGGATTGTAGTAATGGCACGACAACATTTTGTCTACCATGATTCCCAAATGGGTGTTTTGGTAGGCGTAGGAATTTTACTTTTCCTTTTCTTCCTGAGCGAACGTTTAGGTGGGTCAGGCGTCACTTCAACCTTGTCTGGAATTTTCTCAGCTGCTTCTTCGGTTTTATGTGGTGGTTCGATAGGGACCGGCAGAGTTGGTTTGTTATGTGCTGGTTCTACAGGTACCAACGAAGGTGGTTTGAAGTCTAATAAACCCAACGGTCTGTTTTTGTACTGGTCAAGGCGAATCAAATACTGTTGTAATGTTTGCTGGTAAAGTCTAGCTTTATCAGCGTTAGATAAATCAGAACGATCTAAAACATCACGCATCTGTTGATCCAGATCACGCATGTTATCCGTTAAACTATCAGGTGGTGTGTACGTAGATTTTTGGTGTAAAGTTTCTAGTACCCGTGGATCGATCAGCAACATTTTCTTGGCCATTATACACCCAAGAGACTACCCAACACACTCAGGACAGGTTTCAGTAACGCGCCTATAAAACCCCCTTGTTGAAGAATATGTTTCCTTCTTTTCACGGTAGTCTTTTTGCGAGTGAGCCGTCTGAGATTAGTCTTGTGTCGTTGCAGTCGGGTCTTCTGATGCTTGGTAAGTCGAACATGCCCTTTTAAGATATTGTGGGAACATTCACACAGGGTGCGTATGAGAGCCGGTGATGCTGTTTTTATTATACTCTTCACGACAGCTGGTTTTGCATGGCACAGGGTTTTTAACATTGGACCGTGACGTCTCAAAGCGTCAGTCATTTTTATTTTGGAACGTATACGACTTGGTTTTCTCCAGGAAATATATGACTCCGCAATCTCAAATGATCCGGTGTTGCCTGTCTGAGATCTATCAGCAAATAACCATGTGGGGCCGCTGTTGCGTCTTTAAAACTATCTTGCACATAACTATTCTGACCGGGGTACATTTGCTTGGCCAAATGTATAATCTGCGAGCCGTCACGTGGGTTCTTGAAAAGCACAATATAGTGTGAGTTGAGGCTAATTGTTCTGTGTTCTTTGTTTTTACCAAACAAATTCTGCACAATATACAACACGCTCAGACTCCGATGATGACTTCCTTTAGTGAATAATTTAGTAATGCGATCATCTGTTTCACTCATCAAATCATCAATAACCAACAGTCTTCGTTTATCTCCAGTCCATTGCTCCACGTCTGGTAGACCTTCAATAAATTTAACACCAGGCATGGTCTCATACGCAGCCTGCCACGCACCATAACACCAGATAATTTCCTCTGGTATCGGATCCACCAGCTCGTGCACATATTTTAAGAAATTTTGCACAAAAACAGTTTTTCCACACCCAGTCGGACCAGCAATCATAGCTGTAAAAGGATGTTTCCACCTTGTATCCATTTATGTTAATGAGCATTTTTGTCGTATGTTACATATATTTATATAACACACACACACAGCGCACCATAACCATAGTTTTCAACACAATTTTGCATGGAAAACACCACCCACCCAGCATACAAACACATATATACTACCCACCCCTTTTCCAGTTGTCTGGGTCGGGGACCTCGCCACCCGCCTAGCCGTCTGCCCCCGCCCCGGGCACACACACACCGCGCGATTTCGGCCGGTTTCGACCGTTTTTGACATGTTTCGCCACCATATTGGATGTGCGAGCACACTCGGGCACATTCGATTGCACACTCGGGCACATTCGATTGCACATTCGGTTGCACATTCGGTTGCACATTCGGTTGCACACTCGGCACACTCGGCACATCCAGCACACTCGGCACATCCAGCACACTCGGGGCTCGTTCCATGCACTATACACTACTTATAGTGTACAGACTTATTGTCACAAATATATAGTGTACATGCTCATTATCACAATGATATAGTGTACTGACTTATTCCGACTTATTTCTACTTTGACTGATATCTCTGTGTAATCTATCTGTTAATAAGATTGAATGTTTCTATTTGTTCTTTGTGACTATTATTATGCCTCCTTTTAACGGGTGTTTATAAAGTCGCTATTCACTGAATCTGAAACAAAGTGAATGTGCACTGAATCTGAAACAAAGTGAATGTGCACTGCATGTGAAAAGATCAATATGTAGTTATTGAAATGTTTGTATTTAGATTGTCCGGTGCACAACGTAGATCACCAGGTTGATGTTATTTGCAGTTAACTTGCATTTGCTAACCAAAAATGATGCTAACTACTGAACAGACAGTATGCGTGGTCGGACAAGCATTTAATAATCCACTATTCTTTTGTTCGCCCGTCGAAGTGGACGATACCCATTCAGCTCAACTGGAATGATCTTGAGGATAACGATGTCTGCGGTGTGCCTGACTGTGGCTAATGAGTCCTATGCGTGCCTGAAATTGCCTACCATATTCTCAGTGTGGGAGGAGTCTGTAGGATATTGCGCAGTGTCTTGACTTTCTTCTAGCACATTTTTGATTGTTCTCTGAGGTTCTCTGTAGCTTCATCACTCTTGATTCTGTGGCGTCATTCAGATCCTTCTAATGCCATCTGACGATATGTTGATGCACTTACAAAAAGCTCTAAATATAATTATACTTATGGACTCAATTTCTGCACTTCAGATACTAAAATGTATTTGACATTGTAAATCTGAACTATCCCAGCTAACACTAAATGTTGACTAGCTTACCACATCCAATGTTATCAATATCGTTATGCAGTAGATTCATGAACATTCATAAACACCAGGAACTGATACAGCAGAGACGCCACACAGTACACAAACAAACAAACAAACAAACAAACAAAGAAAAAAATTTATTCAAACACGTAGAACTAATAAAAATCAAACAGCTAGCAAACAAATGCAGATGACCGATTGGGAAAAAAAATGATCGCTGGAAGAGAGATATTTAGTCATTCAGTCAGTTCCTCTTTTGTTAATTTTGGCACATAGGGCGGATGTCATAGTTCTCCATGCCTGTCGGTCAGTTGCTAGGGATTACAGGTGTTGTGCATTTATGCCTGTTGATTTTTAATTCATTCATAAATGTTTTTCTGAGCGTTATTTTTTGTCTTCTCTGTTTTCTTTTTCCCGTCTGGTGTCAAACTAGACTATGTATACCTGTGTAGAGAGAGGTAAGCATGGCCTGAAAGGACGATGCTAATTATTTCTGTGAATTTAGTTGGTCATTCGTGACTATTCTTGGCAAACGAAGTAGTGACCAACGAAAATTACAATAATACGACCTGATATAACCAACATAGACTTCTGTCTTAGGTTGAAAGTGTCGTGTCTCAGCTAAGAGCCTTTAATCCCCCACTCAACAAACAAACAAATTACAAAAATAATAAATAATGTATAAAATTTAATTTTGTTTACTTTCTGTACAGAGGTCTTCTTTACTGCCGACGATCTCGGTCTAACTAACTCTGACTGCCTTTGCGCTGTGTTAATGATATCCGATATCTCAGTATCTGCCAACAAATAGTAATCGATACTCAGAACAATGAATACATAACCGATACTCAGAACAATCAAAATACATAACCGATACTCAGAACAATGAATACATAAATGATACTCAGAACAATGAATGCATAACTGATACTCAGAACAATGAATAGATAACCGATACTCAGAACAATGAATACATAACAACTGAATACAGCTAGAATGTACTTTAGTAGATACGACTGTACAGCACTATGAGCATTCTCATATGGATTCAGTTAGTTTGCTCCTTTCGTGACACAAGCGGCACATAGCGCAGAGATTTTGATTCTCCGTGTGTTGCGGTCTGATGCCTGCAGTTTTAGCTCGTATATGGTCTTGCAGCCTATTAATTCCCCTTCTTTAAGTATTGTGTTTTTTAGGGTTGCTTTAGCCTTTCCTCGTTTTATTTTACCCTCGGGTGTCCACATAAGAGCTTGTTGGTTTATTATGTTTTCATCTAGTCTTAAAACGTGACCACATATTCCTGGTGTGTTTTGTTTCTTAAATCACTATTTGCCACGAAACCACTGCATTTCTCTGTTTCAGGAATAAATGGTGTTTTACGATTGTGCTTATTAGGACACAAATCAACCGACCATAGTAAGTACGTAAACCACCGTTACTTCCATCTTGAACCTGAACCGGAGATGGACTAGAACAACGAATACATAACACAACTGAATACCGCTAAAATATACTTTAGTATACATATATATATATATATATATATGACCTGCCGAAGACGGACGTGTCGGACCACTGTCGCAAATAAAACGGTGACGCAACGTATTTCCATTCTCTGGACCACATCCTGTTGGAAATCTAGTAGGACCATGGTCCTGCTACAAGACAGATCCAGTGAGAGTTTGAGAATGAACGCTGAAGAAGAAGAAATATATATGACTACTCAACTACGAACTGACTCATATGAACCTATATCTCTGAAGCAGATGTAGGTGGATATTGATATTCTTCTTCGTCTTCTGCGTTCGTTCTCAAACTCCTGCAGATTAGTAGGATGTAGTCCGGAGAACGTAATGCGTAATGTCATGGTTTACAGCATTGCTGCGATATCTGCGCCTTTCGGCCTGACACATCCGACTTCGGCATGGCTTTGGGTCACTGACCCTATATGGGATGGGACAGCCAACTCCATCTCATAACTCCTTAGTCGCCTTTTACGACATGCGTGGAAGGTAATCATTGTTGCTATTCTTTGCTCCCCTTTTGGGCCCGGCAACACGGGCTGGATATTGATACAATTTTCGCTACCAGGGTTCACAAGTTAGGAATATTCCAGTCACTCGGCAGGTTCTACTACTACATTACAATTTTAATGACCTCAGTTATGGCTAACAGTAACATAAATTGTCGTTGCCATCATCGAGCAAACGGTCGCGTAGCAACACAGGTACTTCTCCCTTATCAATATCCATCATTCCATCTAAAGGTGCCGCAATATTCTATTGTAATATAGTCATATAGTACGTTTCACTTGATTTCCCCAACATCAAAAATTTATGTCAGCAAATATATTTGAACCTTTGTGCGTAAACTTGAGATAGTATAGACTATATGAATTAAATGTCAGTAAAACACAGTCATGTGTATCAATTTTCGTGTCTTTACGATATATATCAAAAGTTATACGTGTCAACACGCATCTCACACACATTTTTAAAGATGTTTACAATCAATTGTAAGACCCTATTAACCATGATTGATTTACCACACAATTGACATAATTTAAGAATGAAATTGCACTATTTTGTACTGTTGAAGAGGGACAGTCTTTAAGGTTATATCCGGTGTTTTGTCTAAAGTGAATACATTTCTTTTCTCGATACACAATAAATGGAATGCCGACAATGATCAAAGGATTTCATTTGTTGCTAAAAAAAAAAAACTGGACATGATGCATAAATATAAAGTATACATTTATTGAGTGTAACCAAATATAAAATCATATACAAACATGGCAGTAACATAGAGGTTTAATCAGATGATTACATTTGTTTGATGGCAAAGCTAGTGAAACGTGGTATAATATATAAAGTGTATACGTCCTGCATGTCGGAATCTGTAAAAGCGTCATAATAGAAGGATGTATGAAAGAGTGTATATACGTTGTACACATTCCTACATATATCCTACTTGTACTACTGACATAATGACCTGAGTGTATCACACATTCCCTGTATGATAAAGAAGCACTTAGATAAAAGGGGGATGGGGTGGCATTGGGAGTTCTATTCTCCTATAGGAAATTAGGACATGAATTTTAGTGCTAGGAATTTAGCCTAAAAGACGGGTAAACTTCCCCCATTGTTGTCCCCCCCCCCCCACCCTACCCCTAAAAAGCACAAAGATCTCATTAAAATGAAGAAATTATATACGAAAAAGAGCGAATCACTTTAGGTTAAGCCCTGAAACTACTGCAGACGTATCGGCATCTCTACTGATAAGTATTGAATAGTTCATTAAAATACAAAATAATCCATACAAATATGGAATAATCCATGCAGATATGGAATGGTCCATGCAAATGTGGAATATCTCATGCAAATATGGAATAGTCCATGCAAATGTGGAATATCTCAAGCAAATATGGAATAGTCCATGCAAATGTGACATTTAAAATAAAAAGCAGGTAGTATATTATATTGAGGACGTAGTCATCAGCGGGTTTTGAATGTAGTGATTTTGATTTTCTAGGTAATATAAATACGTTCAGTAGTTTGACAGTGTTTTCTGAACGGTCCAGATGTATAATTGCCTGTGGCGGTGATCGAACTCGGTACCTTAGCCATCACAGACGTGTTCTGTACCATTCCGACACAGAGCCAGACAAAAGGTGAAATAGTCCATACAAATATGGAATAGTCCATACAAATATGGAATAGTCCATACAAATATGGAATAGTCCATACAAATATTAGGATTTTGATAGTTTGTGTCCCAATATGTTCACAAAAATATGAGCAGTTTCATATTTTGTGTCCCAATTGGGCAGGCAAATGTGCCACCGGACTGTTCAGAAAGCAATGGCAAACTACTGCATAAATTTACTTTGCCTAGAAAATACAACCAAAAAGTTCTGGGGTGATGGCATAATCTATGCTGAAAATGCTACCAATTTTGGTAAAAATATTATACTTAATTTTTTTGGAAATATGATCATTCAGATTACTGAAATGAATCTGAAATGAAATGATATGGAAAGATCCTAATGAAATGAAATGATATGGAAAGATCCTAATGAAATGAAATGATATGGAAAGATCCTAATGAAATGAAATGATATGGAAAGATCCTAATAATATCAGGGACAGAGAGGTCACTTCTCAACAGAGAAGTCCACAGAGACTAAATAAATAGTTATAAAAAATTCGTGTTTAAATGTGTCTTACTCTCTGGTCAGTTTACTTCTCTAAAATGGAGTCGCCAGTGGAAAAGGAACACAGTTTGGGAACCTGTTTCTTTTATCTTACGGTAATTTGTGTTCATTAATTCAATATTTTCATAAGGTCTCGACCATTTGTCGTAGAAAATGGGACTGCCATTGGCAAACCGAGTGTTAGTGTTCTGGATTCACACCGCAGAGCAACTTTATTACACGTGAGAACGTTAGCTATCCAGCGAACATATGTGTTGTACACTGTTGTTGTTACTACTGTACTGCTAGCCTTGAATGTTGTGCACTGTTGTTATTTTGTACGCTGTTGTTGTACGCTGTTGATGTTGTAGGCTGTTGTTGTTTTATGCTGTCTGTTGTTATTGTTACAGGCTGTTGCTACTGCTGTACTGCTAGCGGTTAAACTGTTCCAACAACTGTTGTTTTTGTGCGCTATTGTTGTTGTACGCTGTTGTTGTTGTATAATGTTGTTTTGCGCTATTGTTGTTGTGCGCTGTTGTTGTTGTTGAAGGATGTTGTTGTTGTATGATGTTGTTGTTTTCAGCTATTGTTGTTGTACGCTGTTGTTGTTACTGCTGTACTGATATCCTCAAATAGTATACGATGTTGTTATACGGTGTTATTGTTGTACGCTGTTGTTGCTATACGCTGTTGTTGTATTACTTTTTATTTTTACTACTGTAATGCTAGCCTCGAACAGTATTGTATGCTGTTGCTGATGTTGTCCGCAGTTGTTGTTACTGCTGTACTGTTAGCCTTCAATGTTGTACAATGTTTTTGCTGTACATTGTTGTTCTACGATGCTGATGTTGTACGCTGTTGTTATTGTACGCCGCTGTATTGAACACTGTTGTTGTACGCTTTTGTTGGTGTTGTTGTAAGCTGCTGTTGTACGCTGTTGTTTTTGTACGCTGTTGCTGTTACTATTGTACTGATAGCCTTGAATGTTATACGCTCTTGTAGTACGCTGTTGTTATTGTGTGCTTATGTTGTTGAATGTCCTTGCTGTTACTACTGTACTGATAGTCTTGAATGTTGTACGCTCTAGTTGTAGTACGCTGTTGTTTTTGTACGCTGTTGCTGTTACTACTGTACTGATAGTCTCGAATGTTGTACGATGTTGTTGTTGTACGCTCGTGCTGTTGTATTCCTCTGTCGTTGTTATTGCTGTACTGCTAGCGTAGAATGTTGTACGCTATTGTTGTACGTTGTTGTTGATGTACGCTGTTGTTGTACACTGTCATTTTTACAACTATACTGTTGTTGTTACAACTATACTGTTGTTTTTGTACGCTGTTGTTGTTGTATGCTGTTGTTGTAAGCTGTTGTAGTACGCTGTTGTTTTTATACACTGTTCTTGTTGCAAGCTGTTTTACACTGTTGTTATTACTACTGTACTGCTAGCTTCGAATGCTATTGTTACTACTGTACTGCTAGCTTCGAATGTTATTGTTACTACTGTACTGCTAGCATCGAATATTGTTGTTACTACTGTACTGCTAGCTTCGAATGTTGTTGATACTACTGTACTGTTAGCATCGAATGTTGCTGTTAATAATGTACTGCTAGTTTCGAATGTTGTTGTTACTACTGTACTGCTAGCTTCGAATGCATCATTCAGAGTACAATTTATTCATTATGCAGTGATCTCTGCCGTTAGTAAGCATCTGCACCGTATGCGCTTCTTTGTTTGAAAGCGTAACAAATGGCAGCACAGTCTGAGACAATTCCAGTGTTGTGTGCCTCTCTGTTCTACATGAAAATCTAGGACACAATATCATACATTCTTCACAGGTTCGCATTCACTTGGTATTTATGTCAGTGGTTGGTTTACGTGCGCGCGATTTACACAGCCACAATGATTCTCTTTCTCTCTCCCCCTCCCCCCTCCCCACACTAAGCTCAGACGCGTGTCGCTCTGATTCACCAGAATAACACTCCATATCATGCCGCCGTGATATATGGGACGGAAATTTGATATCGGAACACACACAGAAAATGTGCCCTGCGGTGTAAGCCCAATCGATAACAACACGCACAAAATCAACTCTGCATCTTTGAGTAGTATTGCCTTCGCCCTTGTGTCATTGTCGTCCTCATTCTGCTCTATATTTGTTTGTCTATACTGTATCTCTCCCTGTAGTTTTTTGTGTCTATACCTCTTCTATTGTGTCCAGCTCCATACATTGTCTCTCTACACTAGCCACTTGTCTTAATCAACTACTGTCGACATACGCTCATATGTTGTTGATTGATCTAGATCTACATAGAGTTCTATATGTACGTGTGCCATCGAACATGGCCATAGAAACGTTTCCGGTAAGGGGAGGGTGTGGGGGGGGGCTAAACCTAAAATAAAAAGTCACTGTTTTATTTTCGAGGACAATTCTTTAATTTTCCCACACCGCAGATTTTGGAGACCATTCTCTATGAAACAAACTATTAAGGCATGTATTGAGAGGAGCATTGCCCGCTAATGTATTACTCCCAAATGTTAAAACTCAGGTTCTGATTTCATATATTTCAGATATGAGTATGAACCTTCTTCCTTTTCTACGGTCTTGTCAGCAAACATATATTACAGTATTTGTAAAAGTTCAAACTCATTATCACATCTTTATTACTGCAGTGCTGGAACTTGTACTAATAACTCGAGAATTATTTAATTATTATGACTTAATGAACTATCTTTTGTGTCTAGCTTGAAAGTGAACTATCTTTTGCGTCTAGCTTGAAAATGAACTATCTTTTGCGTCTAGCTTGAAAATGAACTATCTTTTGCGTGTAGCTTGAAAATGAACTATCTTTTGCGTCTCGAACTATCTTTTGCGTCTAGCTTGAAAATGAACTATCTTTTGCTTGTAGCTTGAAAATGAACTATCTTTTGCGTCTAGCTTGAAAATGAACTATCTTTTGCGTCTAGCTTGATAATGAACTATCTTTTGCGTCGAGTTTGAAAATGAACTATCTTTTGCGTCTAGCTTGAAAATGAACTATCTTTTGCGTCTAGCTTGAAAATGAACTATCTTTTGCGTCTAGCTTGAAAATGAACTATCTTTTGCGTGTAGCTTGAAAATGAACTATCTTTTGCGTCTAGCTTGAAAATGAACTATCTTTTGCGTGTAGCTTGAAAATGAACTATCTTTTGCGTCTCGAACTATCTTTTGCGTCGAGCTTGAAAATGAACTATCTTTTGCGTCTAGCTTGAAAATGAACTATCTTTTGCGTGTAGCTTTAAAATGAACTATCTTTTGCGTCTAGCTTGAAAATGAACTATCTTTTGCGTCGAGCTTGAAAATGAACTATCTTTTGCGTCTAGCTTGAAAATGAACTATCTTTTGCGTCTAGCTTGAAAATGAACTATCTTTTGCGTCTAGCTTGAAAATGAACTATCTTTTGTGTCTAGCTTGAAAATGAACTATCTTTTGCGTCTAGCTTGAAAATGAACTATCTTTTGTGTCTAGCTTGAAAATGAACTATCTTTTGCGTCTAGCTTGAAAATGAGCTATCGTTTGCGTCTAGCTTGAAAATGATCTATCTTTTGTGTCTAGCTTGAAAATGAACTATCTTTTGCCTCTAGCTTGAAAATGAACTATCTTTTGTGTCTAGCTTGAAAATGAACTATCTTTTGCGTCTAGCTTGAAAATGAACTATCTTTTGTGTTTAGCTTGAAAATGAACTATCTTCTGCGTCTAGCTTGAAAATGAACTATCTTTTGCGTCTAGCTTGAAAATGAACTATCTTTTGCGTCTAGCTTGAAAATGAACTATCTTTTGTGTCTAGCTTGAAAATGAACTATCTTTTGCGCCTAACTTGAAAATTAACTTCTCCTTATATTCAATGCATTCTTTGGTTGGAAGTACTTTTGAAATAATTGTTCCTTTCATCCTTAATACAGAACGAATCATTTTTACTTCATCATCATTAAGTGCCGTCTCCGCAACGAAGGTTGGCTGCAACGTATCTCCAACATCTCCTGTCTCTTGTCTTGGTGGGGCACTCTGCTAGACTGTAACCTGTCCATCGTGTGATGTTACTCTCCCACTTGTATCTCTGCTTACTTGCTCGCATCCCTTTGACTTTACTCTCAAGTTAAGGTCTTCAATAAGGTGTCATGTCTTTTAATGTGTCCAAAGTATTTTATTTGCCTGATCTTTATTTCTCTTAGTAGTTCTTTCTTCATATTTCTCTTAGTATAATAACCCAATTGTAAACAATATCATTTTAATCTTAAAAGACACATTTGCTGTTCCCGCTAAAGTACTATGATAGTTTATGTTAGGAATAATGATAATAATTGTGTGATTTATTCGAATGTATTATAGTACAAACTTGTGTTTTTAATGATTTCAGAACTTCAGTGGGAACAGTGGCCCTCAAAATTTGCAAATATATGACACATTGCTTGATATTCCTCAAACTGGCGTGTCATGAAGATAACCATGCATATAAACAATGTCAATAATGTACGTTGCTGTATAATTATTATCGTATACAAATATCAAATGTATACTAGAAACAGTTATAATAGCATCGAATACGTAATTTATTTTCACGCTTAAAATGTTTATATACGTGGTCGATTTTTGGAACACGTGACTCTGTAAGTGCAGTCACATTATGTTGTCGATGTGATGTTTCTTTCACATGTTTCGTGCATCACGTGCACAACGGCAAATAAATCAAATATGACTTTATTAAAAGTCGAAACAGGTTGAAATTGTTCACGCACATTAATAAAGTTTATGTTTTATAAAATGCGAACTTGTGAAGAATGTATGATATTGTGTCCTAGATTTTCATTTAGATCAGAGAGGCACCCATGGTTAATAAAAGCATTATCTAGTTGTTTTCTTTATGTTAATGATTTTTTTTATACCTCGATTGGCATTACAAGATTGATGGTAACATGCTGGTATGTTTGTCAGTGGCATGGCGATCAGAGAGATTGCCAGACATTTCAATTTATGGGAAGTCCACTATACCACTATAGTAAAGCTGCACCAAGGATTCCTGGCGACAGGTATCACTGATGACCACGGCATAAATGTTTATCTCAAAATGGTAATATTGTACTGATGCATCTGTGCAACCACTTCCAAATAGTAACTCATACAGAAGCTCAATACGTAGAACTCAGGGAGCTTATAAGTACACACAGTGCGACGGGGATTGCACTCATCTGGCTTGCAAAATAGAAGTCCTAACATTGATCATTTACTTTCTAGACTATCTATCTCTATCTATTGTCATTTCCACTTGTGCCGTTAACTTTGATTAAATGTTAATAACTACGGTTATTAAAAAATTCACATCTTATGTTGTTAAGTTTTTAAAAGATAGTTATATACAAATATTTTAATGTTTAGTTTTACAAGACAGTTACATACAATGTTTTAATGTTTAGTTTTACAAGACAGTTACATACAATGTTTTAATGTTTAGTTTTACAAGATAGTTTTATACAATGTTTTAATGTTTAGTTTTACAAGACAGTTACATACAATGTTTTAATGTTTAGTTTTACAAGACAGTTACATACAATGTTTTAATGTTTAGTTGTACAAGATAGTTATATACAATGTTTTAATGTTTAGTTTTACAAGACAGTTACATACAATGTTTTAATGTTTAGTTTTACAAGACAGTTACATACAATGTTTTAATGTTTAGTTTTACAAGACAGTTACATACAATGTTTTAATGTTTAGTTTTACAAGATAGTTTTATACAATGTTTTAATGTTTAGTTTTACAAGACAGTTACATACAATGTTTTAATGTTTAGTTTTACAAGAGAGTTACATACAATGTTTTAATGTTTAGTTTTACAAGAGAGTTACATACAATGTTTTAATGTTTAGTTTTACAAGTGAGTTACATACAACGTTTTAATGTTTAGTTTTACAAGACAGTTACATACAACGTTTAAAAGGTTTAATTTTACAAGGTTCAACTAATGTTCATAAAATATGCTATGTATGAAAAACAACGCACAATCAGGACAAAATGTTCAATAGACAGCTACATTCTAAATAGAAAACATTGACAATAGATACCCAATAGGCTCCCCATACAGGATATGCCATTACATCAGCTATGAAAGATAATTATATAGTTCTGTTCAGGATGCGGCACTTCACTTGCAATTAGGGTTCATAAATACTGCGTTCAGGTTACCCACATCTACAATGAGTGTTCAATCGACAACTCCATACAGGGTGTAACACAGCATCTGTTACTCGATATTAACTAGGACGGGTACAGCACTACATCTGCGATACAATAACATCAGTAGGCGACGTCATGCAGGGTACAACACGACATATGTGATACAATAACATCAGTAGGCGACGTCATGCAGGATACAACACTACATCTGCGATACAATAACATCAGTAGGCGACGTCATGCAGGGTACAACACTACACCTGCGATACAATAACATCAGTAGGCGACGTCATGCAGGGTACAACACTACATCTGCGATACAATAACATCAGTAGGCGACGTCATGCAGGGTACAACACTACATCTGCGATACAATAACATCAGTAGGCGACGTCATGCAGGGTACAACACTACATCTGCGATACAATAACATCAGTAGGCGACGTCATGCAGGGTACAACACTACATCTGCGATACAATAACATCAGTAGGCGACGTCATGCAGGGTACAACACTACATCTGCGATACAATAACATCAGTAGGCGACTTCATGCAGGATACAACACTACATCTGCGATACAATAACATCAGTAGGCGACTTCATGCAGGATACAACACTACATCTGCGATACAATAACATCAGTAGGCGACTTCATGCAGGATACAACACTACATCTGCGATACAATAACATCAGTAGGCGACTTCATGCAGGATACAACACTACATCTGCGATACAATAACATCAGTAGGCGACTTCATGCAGGATACAACACTACATCTGCGATACAATAACATCAGTAGACGGCGCAATGTAGGATACAACACTACATCTGCGATACAATAACATCAGTAGGCGACTTCATGCAGGGTACAACACGGCATCTGCGATACAATAACATCAGTAGGCGACGTCATGCAGGGTACAACACTACATCTGCGATACAATAACATCAGTAGGCGACTTCATGCAGGGTACAACACGGCATCTGCGATACAATAACATCAGTAGGCGACTTCATGCAGGGTACAATACTACATCTGCAATACAATAACATCAATAGGCGACTTTACGCAGGGTACAACTCTATATTTCTTATACAATAACATCAATAGGTGACTCAGGGCAGGATACAACACTACTTTTTTATACAATAACATCAAAAGGCGACTCAATGCAGGGTGCAACACTACATCAGCGATACAATAACGTCAATAGGCGATTCAATGTCGGGTACAACTCTACATCTGCGATACAATAACATCAATAGGCAGCTTCATGCTGGGGACAACATATCATCTACCTGAATCTATCGTTCGTAGAACACTCTGAGTGTGTGTGTATCGGCGGCACCCTCAGACTGCGAAAATTGACGAGGACGCTGCCCTGCTTATTGATCGCGCCAGTGCGGCATTCGGGAGCCTTCGTGCCAACGTCTGGATAAGGCGTGTTTCAGCTTGACAACTAAATTGGACGTGTACCGCTCAGTGGTTCTGCCGAAACTGCTTTATGTTGCGTTGTCCTGGACTGTCTGTGTGAGACACGCTCGACAGCTTGGCTCTTTCCACCTTCGACCTGGGGAAGCCTCGTGGGAGCTCGTTGGCAGGATCAAGTACCAGCAGACATGGAAATCCTTCAAAAGTCCTGCTTACTAGGTCCCCACTTCCTGGACTAGCCACATTTACCGTGTGCCAGACGGATACCTTCCAGGGAGATTGTTCTATGGGGAGCTGTGCGATAGTAAACGTTCAAGCGGAGGGCAGTGAAAGCGTTTCAAGAATCCGTATAAAATATCTCTCAAGCGCTGCAGCATCAAACCTTGATATTGGCAAACTGCAGACCTTGATCGCTCAGCTTGGCACACACAGATCACTGCTGGCATCACTAAATTTGAAGACGAAGAACAATTCGGGCAACTTTCAAGCGACGGATGCGGAAGGACAAATCCGAAAACTATCCTACCCGAACATTCTGCACACCTGAATGCACTGCAATAGAACTTTCCTAACGTGTATCGGACTCATCGGGCATCTACGAACTCACAAACCAAATTAGACAATCACAAATATTGTTGTTTTTTTCTACTTGTTTAGCACATTTATTTTTCATGCAATGCTTATCTTCGTTTGGCATGCTCATCTTTGTTTCATCATCATCAGAACACTCTAGGGTAGAATAAAACACAATGTCTGTCAGGAATGTTCTATAGGCAGTTCCATGTATGGGACAACATATTATCTGCAATGACGTTCATAAAACACTCTAGATATAATACTTTATAGAGCTCCATGCAGGGAACAGCATATCCCATTTCTGAATCTAACGTTTGTAGAACACTCTAGGTAGAATACTTTATAAAGCTCCATGCCAGGAACAGTATATCACATTTCTAAATCTAACGTTTGTAGAACACTCTAGGTAGAGTACACCACAATATCTATCAGAAATCATATTAATAGGGAGTTTCATGCAGGGTACACCATACCGCCTGCATCTAACATTCACAAACAATATCATTCAGGATACTCAAATTTGTAACACATATTCACCAGACATCTCCATGCAGGCACAACAGATAATCTACGAGAATTGTGTCAGCAGACATCTTCATGCAGGCACAACAGATCACCTACGAGGATTGTGTCACCAGACATCTCCATGCAGGCACAACATATCACCTACGAGGATTGTGTCACCAGACATCTCCATGCAGGCACAACATATCACCCTACGAGGAATGTGTCACCAGACATCTCCATGCAGGCACAACAGATCACCTACGAGGAATGTGTCACCAGACATCTCCATGCAGGCACTACTGATCACCTACGAGCATTGTGTCACCAGACATCTCCATGCAGGCACAACAGATCACCTACGAGCATTGTGTCACCAGACATCTCCATGCAGGCACAACAGATCACCTACGAGGAATGTGTCACCAGACATCTCCATGCAGGCACAACAGATCACCTACGAGCATTGTGTCACCAGACATCTCCATGCAGGCACAACAGATCACCTACGAGGAATGTGTCACCAGACATCTCCATGCAGGCACAACAGATCACCTACGAGGAATGTGTCACCAGACATCTCCATGCAGGCACTACTGATCACCTACGAGCATTGTGTCACCAGACATCTCCATGCAGGCACAACAGATCACCTACGAGCATTGTGTCACCAGACATCTCCATGCAGGCACAACAGATCACCTACGAGGAATGTGTCACCAGACATCTCCATGCAGGCACTACTGATCACCTACGAGGATTGTGGACATGTATTTCTATATAGGCTGCACTGCAACATCATCATTTACAGACAACTCCGTGCTAGAATATAGAAACAACGCAACTTAATGTCTCTATCTATGTACTCGTTCTAGAAATGTAAAGTCTTCTCCCGAGAGCAATCAGAAACATCAACAATTACATTTTCATTCATTCTCTGACCTCTTCTTCCAAGCAAGTCATAAAAATCACAATCATTCACTTACTAACACACACTGTCACCTGAATCCACAGTGACAACTCACAACAGTTTCACTATCGACTTATGTTCTTGACCATTCGCATTATTTAACTATAAAAGTTAGTTTCCATCCATAATTCATCATCATCAAGTGACATATTCTTTGCCGAACGTAGTTTTTCCTATGGATCTCTTGAATTCTCCGCGATCTTGAGCAAGTTGCCCTGCATCTTCCAGTGACATACGCAGGCACTCTTGAATGTCTTTTGTCCAACCGCCTCTTGGTCGGCCTTTGCCCCTGTTGCCTTCTATCATCCCCTTCCAAAAATTAGCTTTTTCTTTAATATAGTGTTCAGAAGCTAGCAGCCTTCCTGGACGTTAATTGTTCGTAACACTTCCTGGTTCCCATAATTCATGTTACTTGGAAATATGTCTCTCCAAAATTACTTACTAAATCGAAAAGATCTTTTTAATCAAACTTGAATTTCTCTTTGATCCTATGCAAGTATGTTTATGCCCTTTAAAAATATAACTAGATTTAAATGTTCTCTCTATAAAGTATACGTTTATAAAGGTTTTGTGAATTTACGTAATGTGCTATGTGGTACAGTACAGCCGAGTCTGTCAGTCTAGGTTGATGAGGAGAAATACACCTTATTTGTGTATTATTTCTTTCTCTTTAACTCTTCATTGGCTGCAACGCATAGTGTAAATATAAAGGTCAATTAAAAGCACGATAAAATTCTTCTTCTTCTGCGTTAATTCTCAAACAACTGCAGATTATCACGATGTAGTCCCGAGTACTGAATGCACTGTGTCATGATTTACATCATTGTTGTGATAGTTGCGCCATTTAGGCCTGACACATCCGACTTCAGCATGGATTTGGGTCACTGACCATATAATGGGGCAGTCAACTCCATCTCATAACCTACCTAGTTGCCTTTTACGACATGCATGTAAGCTAAAGTGTTGCTATTCTTTGCTCCCCTCTCGGGCCCTGAAAATACACTGGCGGCACGATTAAATAAGACGTCATCAGTGATTGAATTATGCTGCTGTGAAATGCAACTATGTTTTGGTTTTTGAATGTGCTTCAATTCCAGTCCAATGGCTATTGAACGAAAATCACTTTTTCAAGGAGTGCGAAATGTGTCATCCGTTTGTCGTTTATTTAGAGATTTCATCGTTATTTTTATACTACGTAAATTTATTTCATATGAATATCATCGTTCTTTTCATTGGTTATTGTGATGTGTTGTCAAGATTATCACCATTAAAACGCACGAAAATACTGAGATATGCTTTAGAAGAGACAATGTCAGGACATTCAGTGTCAGTTTCGCTGTATTTTTGGTTAGATGACCCAATCATTCAATCTTAAAATAATAACTAAACTCAAACTTTACTCAAATGTGTGTATCGCATATTCGAAGTGATTGCATTGTGGTATCTCTTTTGTTTAGTTAGGGTTTTATTACAATATGAGTCTGAAGTGTAAAAACTCTATGTATCAATCCATCTATTCGCTAATCCCTTTGTTAACTTTCAGCGTTAGGGGTAGAAAAGTTTTCTGGAGACGGCCGGCTTGTGTTCTGAGTATATTGTGGAATTTGTCGCCACTTTTATTTTGATGGTGCATTGTTTTCGTGGTCGGCCTCTAAGTCCGCCTTCACTTTATCTGCGTAGCATATTTGTTGGGGTATGCTGTCTGATGGTAGTCTCTTGATGTTGCAAACAATTTGAAATGTTGTCTCTTAATATATTCCAATATTGGGGGTGGTACCGGTGTTTTATCTAATATTCTCATTCCTTAATCTATCTCTTAGCGATATTCCTACGATTCTACGTAATCATGCCATTTAAGCTGTCACAAGTTTATGTTTGTCTTGTGCTGTTGTTGTCCATGTTTGGCTTTATAGCACAACGTTGGCATAATAATTTTTTTTGAAGATTGGTGTCATTTGTCCTAGGTTTTGGTCTGCTTTACTACATCTATTATGTATTTATTTGATGATCTTTCCGTCTGTTGGTATATTACTTCCTAGGTATATGAATTCTTTCACTTGGTTCAACACTGTTGTTTCCAATATTCTAATATATATATATGTGAATATATATATAAATGTATATATAATACATTTAATATTTAAATATATTACCAATATATGCGTATATATTGGTGCTTCTTTCTGTTCTTCATTACTTCAATCTTCTCTATATTTATCTTCATGTTAAAGGCATGCCATATTCATGTTATCTATTTGTCTTTATAGTTGCTTTTCTGATGATGCTACTAGTTCTTGATCGTCCGTAAATAGCAGTTCATTTAAGTTATCCTTCAGATTGTTTTCTTACGTCGTCTTTGCTATTATTGCAGATCTGATCTATGTTTGTTATGAAGAATAGGGGGATAGTACACATTCCTGTCTCACTTCTGAGTGAATTTGGAAATTATCGGATGTATGATTGTTGATTGACGTATGCGCTCTGACTTAGGTTTATACGATGTTGGGGAACTCCTTATGTCTGTGTTGTTGTCCATAGTTGTGCTTTTTCAACTCGTATCAAAAGCTTTCTTTTAGTCCACGAAAGCCACATATAAGTCTTGTTTATGTTATATCGCTCTTTATGAAAGTTGTTTGAGGGCGAATATTGCATATGTACAGCTTTTATTTTTCCGAAAGCCCAATTGTGTGTTGTTGATATGTGGTTCTATATATGCACGATCTTTTAATCTGGTATCTTGCTAAAGATTTTTTACTATGTGGCTTAAGAGATATGTCTCTATTCCTGGTGCATTCCCTCTTACTGTATTTATTTCTTCCGTATGGGAACAATAACGGCTGTAGTCCATTCCTCTGGTGTCTTTTGTGTCTTCCATATCACATTGAACAGTCTGTGTAGCCACTTTATACCTGTCAGGGTTAGCATTTATATTATTTCTCTAGGTATGCCGTCTATTCCTGGTGCTATGTTATTTGGCGCATGTTTAACTATGTCTTAAATTTCGGATTTCCTGATTTATAATTCACTATTATGCAAAGTGTGGTTACACAATTGTACAATTACTTTTGCAGAGAAGCTAGAAGGGGCCGTTTGTATTCTACATACAAAATCTGAAAAATAGAACACATCTTGTTCTCGGTTTATGACGGACAGTAAATATAGAAATCATGAACGACAGCAATGTCAGAAAAAGAAAACTGACGATTTTAACAAAGATGTTATTGTACGTGAGATGCTTAAAATGTTTCGGGCAAATGATTTGATATGCTGTCTATTGCTTGAATTTCAATAGCGTGTTAACTCGGCGTCATGTACCTTGATTCTAGATTAGAAACTAGCATCACATGACGCGGAGCACTCCCACAAGTGCTCTGCTCTCCGTTCCAGCAACTATCAAGTGTATGTAGGCTCAGAGTTCCGGTGAGGTGTTGATTACGCGATCTTCTGGTCTTTCCAAGAAGACTAAGTTTCCTTCCTAACATCTAGACACTCCTATTTCTGACATTCTTTGTATGTGTACATTATCACCTTCTTTAACGTCATCTTTACTTTGCAATGAATTTATGACTGCCTTAATCAAGTCTATTTTATCTCTTCTCATCATTGTGCCAACTATCGTCGCTTTGTATGCCAATAAGTCCGCATTCTCTTTTCCCATGACCCCGGCATGACCAGTGCAGTATATACATATTATATTCTGGACAATTGAGTTATTCAATAAATCAAAACATTCTTTTTCGGCACGCATTTTTTTATCTTGCGCAGCATTCTTTGAGGAGTCTTTGAGTATTACCGAGTGTGTTGTTGTATGATGTGTCCTTTACTTATCCAAACAGAATAAAATAGTTATTATGTATATCATGTGAGACAAGATTCCAGAAAGCAAACATGGTAACATACTAGATATCACCATTACTGCTCAACCCAAAGATCAAGATGAAAATGTCTAGAGACAGACGATAAACAGTATTTTTATGCCAATACTTTGCTATCGATGCAGACATGGGTCCTGACAGCAGCCCAGAAGAGAAAATGTACATTATATCATGTGAGATGAAATGCCTGAGAAAAATCGCAAGTTGTGACCAGACTAGATAAAAAATTTTAAAACGGTGACATAAGGAGAAGAATCGGTATAAGACCATGCACAGAATACCAACAAAAATAAAAGCTAATATGGAGTGGGCACCATATGAAAATTAACCATAACCGACTACCGACAAGAACATATAACATGAGAAAATCCTGATACAAATCCAGAGGAAGACCTGGAAGAATATGCATATATAGTTTCAAGACAACCCTGTACAAATATGGATTAAACACAGCCAAGACGACACATCTGGCATTGAATAGACTGTTAAAGTTCCCAATCACCACCCTTCGTTTAACAGCAAGTATGAATATTCTTATCATCATCTATCCGGGGGTAGACAAAAGACAAGTATGTATTTATGTTGCTATGGAACAAGACCTTAATTTTATTGAAATTTTAGTCCAGTCTCGGTTTACTGGTTGCCTCCGGAGGGTCAATCCAAATGATTATGCGGTTAGAGCTTTCCCTGCACTAGCTTCACAGTGTGTTGTAAATGTTACACAGAAAGCTACTTTGCTCTAGTTTCAGAGTGTGTTGTAAATTAATGGATGATGTAACAAATATGCGGTGGAAGTAACAGTAACTGATAACAGCGGGCACAGCCAGCTAGAGTTGAAATGATAAACTCAGCACACACATGCAAGCGTTGGTATACAGCGCAACCTTGACCCGGTCACATTCAGTGAGTCACGACCTTCACCATTAAAATATAAAAAAAGCGTGTGTCCGACATATGATCCAGAGTATATGTCTAGTCTACATCAACACGTTGCTTGCTATATACACATATGTATGACAAATAAACACATGTGTAAAATTGTGTCCTCATAAAGAATCACACAACATGAGTCAGTGGAGAATTGACTGTTACATTTGGTATAATGTAACTAAAATAGTAGTTTCTATTTCACAATATGCACATTAGTTGTTTGTCCACAACACATCTGAATTCTTCAGATTAACATCATTTATTTGTCCAACAGTTAAAGGCAGTTGACATAACTAGTCGAAAATACACACATAAACTATTTAGCAACCACATGAATTACTTAGTCTAAGAGGAACTTGAACTATTCCGTCTTAAACACATTTGAACTATTCAGTTCACCACACGCTTGAACTATTCAGTCTAAAACACATTTGAACTATTCAGTCCACCACACATTTAAACTATTCAGTTCACCACACATTTGAACTATTCAGTCTACCACACTTGAACTATTCAGTCTACAACACTTGAACTATTCAGTCTACCACACTTGAACTATTCAGCCTACCACACACTTCTACTATTCAGCCTACCACACAGTTCTACTATTCAGCCTACCACACACTTCTACTATTCAGCCTACCACACACTTGAACTATTCAGCCTACCACACACTTGAACTATTCAGCCTACCACACACTTCTACAATTCAGCCTACCACACACTTGAACTATTCAGCTAACCACACACTTCTACTATTCAGTCTACCACACACTTCTACTATTCAGCCTACCACACACTTCTACTATTCAGCCTACCACACACTTGAACTATTCAGCCTACCACACACTTGAATTATTCAGCTTACCACACACTTCTAATATTCAGTCTACCACACACTTCTACTATTAAGCCTACCACACACTTCTACTATTCAGCATACCACTCACGTGAACTATTCAGTCTACCACACACTTGAACTATTTAGCTTACCACACACTTCTACTATTCAGTCTACCACACACTTCTACTATTCAGCCTACCACACACTTGAACTATTCAGCCTACCACACACTTCTACTATTCAGCCTACCACAAACTCGAACTATTCAGCCTACCACACACTTCTACTATTCAACCTACCACACACTTCTACTATTCAGTCTACCACACAGTTCTACTATTCAGCCTACCACACACTTCTACTATTCAGCCTACCACACACTTGAACTATTCAGCCTACCACACACTTGAACTATTCAGCCTACCACACACTTCTACTATTCAGACTACCACACACTTGAACTATTCAGCCTACCACACACTTCTACTATTCAGCCTACCACACACTTCTACTATTCAGTCTACCACACACTTCTACTATTCAGCATACCACACACTTCTACTATTCAGTCTACCACACACTTCTACTATTCAGCCTACCACACACTTGAACTATTCAGCCTACCACACACTTCTACTATTCAGCCTACCACACACTTCTACTATTCAGCCTACCACACACTTCTACTATTCAGCCTACCACACACTTGAACTATTCAGCCTACCACACACTTCTACTATTCAGTCTACCACACACTTGAACTATTCAGCCTACCACACACTTGAACTATTCAGCCTACCACACACTTCTACTATTCAGCCTACCACAAACTCGAACTATTCAGCCTACCACACACTTCTACTATTCAGCCTACCACACACTTCTACTATTCAGCCTACCACACACTTCTACTATTCAGTCTACCACACAGTTCTACTATTCAGCCTACCACACACTTCTACTATTCAGCCTACCACACACTTGAACTATTCAGCCTACCACACACTTCTACTATTCAGACTACCACACACTTGAACTATTCAGCCTACCACACACTTGAACTATTCAGCCTACCACACACTTCTACTATTCAGCCTACCACACACTTCTACTATTCAGTCTACCACACACTTCTACTATTCAGCCTACCACACACTTCTACTATTCAACCTACCACACACTTGAACTATTCAGCCTACCACACACTTCTACTATTCAGCCTACCATACACTTCTACTATTCAGTCTACCACACACTTCTACTATTCAGCCTACCACACACTTCTACTATTCAGCCTACCACACACTTCTACTATTCAGCCTACCATACACTTCTACTATTCAGCCTACCACACACTTCTACTATTCAGCCTACCACACACTTGAACTATTCAGCCTACCACACACTTCTACCATTCAGCCTACCACACACTTCTACTAATCAGCCTACCATACACTTCTACTATTCAGCCTACCACACACTTCTACTATTCAGTCTACCACACACTTCTACTAATCAGCCTACCACACTCTTGAACTATTCAGCCTACCACACACTTCTACTATTCAGCCTACCACACACTTCTACTATTCAGCCTACCATACACTTCTACTATTCAGCCTACCACACACTTCTACTATTCAGCCTACCACACACTTCTACTATTCAGCCTACCACACACTTCTACTATTCAGTCTACCACACAGTTCTACTATTCAGCCTACCACACACTTCTACTATTCAGCCTACCACACACTTGAACTATTCAGCCTACCACACACTTGAACTATTCAGCCTACCACACACTTCTACTATTCAGACTACCACACACTTGAACTATTCAGCCTACCACACACTTCTACTATTCAGTCTACCACACACTTCTACTATTCAGCCTACCACACACTTCTACTATTCAGCCTACCACACACTTGAACTATTCAGCCTACCACACACTTCTACTATTCAGCCTACCATACACTTCTACTATTCAGTCTACCACACACTTCTACTATTCAGTCTACCACACACTTGAACTATTTAGCCTACCACACACTTGAACTATTCAGCCTACCACACACTTCTACTATTCAGCCTACCACAAACTCGAACTATTCAGCCCACCACACACTTCTACTATTCAGCCTACCACACACTTCTACTATTCAGCCTACCACACACTTCTACTATTCAGTCTACCACACAGTTCTACTATTCAGCCTACCACACACTTCTACTATTCAGCCTACCACACACTTGAACTATTCAGCCTACCACACACTTCTACTATTCAGACTACCACACACTTGAACTATTCAGCCTACCACACACTTGAACTATTCAGCCTACCACACACTTCTACTATTCAGTCTACCACACACTTCTACTATTCAGTCTACCACACACTTCTACTATTCAGCCTACCACACACTTCTACTATTCAGCCTACCACACACTTGAACTATTCAGCCTACCACACACTTCTACTATTCAGCCTACCATCCACTTCTACTATTCAGTCTACCACACACTTCTACTATTCAGTCTACCACACACTTCTACTATTCAGCCTACCACACACTTCTACTATTCAGCCTACCACACACTTCTACTATTCAGTCTACCACACACTTCTACTATTCAGCCTACCACACACTTGAACTTTTCACTCTCAAACACACATGAACTAGTCACTCTCAAACACACATGAACTAGTCACTCTCAAACACACATGAACACTCTCAAACACACATGAACACTCTCAAACACACATGAACACTCTCAACACAGATGAACACTCTCAAACACAGATGAACACTCTCAAACACACATGAACACTCTCAACACAGATGAACACTCTCAAACACACATGAACACTCTCAAACACACATGAACACTCTCAAACACACATGAACACTCTCAAACACATGAATTTTTCACTCTTATACGTCCTAAATATTTGACCAGTTTTTGATAGTAAAAATATCCCTCGGTGGCTATGACATTACTGCTTACTTCCCTTGGCTTTATATAGATGAACAATTGTGGCATCTTTCAGGTTGTGTGGCAAGGTTTTGAGTTCCAGTACGTAACACAGATCTTGATAAGCTTCTATACGGGCACCTCTCATACTATCTTGTAGATTTCTGATGAGTTTGCATTATGCATTGTACATTCGGTTGTGGTGTTTTTTTCCTCATCCATTGCATATTGCTTTGTCTTACTCGTAGACGACATCATAGACGACATCATGGACACTTGATCATTACCGTAGACGACATAATGGACACTAGATCATTACCGTAGACGACATCATAGACACTAGATCATTACCGTACAAGACATCATAGACACTAGATCATTACCGTACAAGATATCATAGACACTAGACCATTACCGTAGAAGACATCATGGACACTACATCATTACCGTAGACGACATCATGGACACTGCATCATTACCGTAGACGACATCATGGACACTAGATCATTACCGTAGACGAGATCATGGACACTAGATCATTACAGTAGACGACATCATAGACACTAGATCATTACCGTACAAGACATCATAGACACTAGATCATTACCGTACAAGACATCATAGACACTAGATCATTACCGTACAAGATATCATAGACACTTGATCATTACGTAGACGACATCATGGACACTAGATCATTACCGTAGACGACATCATAGACACTAGATCATTACCGTACAAGACATCATATACACTAGATCATTACCGTAGACGACATCATGGACACTTGATCATTACCGTAGACGACATCATGGACACTTGATCATTACCGTAGACGACATCATAGGCACTACATCATTACCGTAGACGACATCATAGACACTAGATCATTACCGTACAAGACATCATAGACACTAGATCATTACCGTACAAGACATCATAGACACTAGATCATTACCGTAGACGACATCATGGACACTTGATCATTACCGTAGAAGACATCATAGGCACTACATCATTACCGTAGAAGACATCATAGGCACTACATCATTACCGTAGAAGATATCATAGACACTAGATCATTACCGTAGACGACATCATGGACACTTGATCATTACCGTACAAGACATCATAGACACTAGATCATTACCGTACAAGACATCATAGACACTAGATCATTACCGTACAAGACATCATAGACACTTGATCATTACCGTAGACGACATCATGGACACTAGATCATTACCGTACAAGACATCATAGACACTAGATCATTACCGTACAAGACATCATAGACACTAGATCATTACCGTAGACGACATCATGGACACTTGATCATTACCGTAGACGACATCATGGACACTTGATCATTACCGTAGAAGACATCATGGCACTTGATCATTACCGTAGACGACATCATGGACACTTGATCATTACCGTAGACGACATCATAGGCACTACATCATTACCGTACAATATATCATAGACACTACATCATTACCGTAGAAGACATCATAGGCACTAGACCTTTACTACTTTAGAATAAATCATAGACACTATTTAACGCATTACTTTATCAAACATCATAGACAATACTCCATGTATTACCTTAGAAAACATAGAAATAATAATATGTATTGTCTTAGAAATATAGATATTATGCCATTTATAACCTTGGAAAACATAGATACTATACGGGATATCACCTTAGAAAACACATAGGCTATACCACTTTTTTTTAAAACATAGATACTATACCATTTATTGCCTTAGAAAACATAGATACTATACCATTTATTGCCTTAGAAAACAGATACTATACCATTTATTGCCTTAGAAAACATAGATACTATACCATTTATTGCCTTAGAAAAAATAGATACTATACCATTATTTCTTGGGGGAACATATATTTCTCACTTTAAAAAACACCATACATACTATGCCATATATTACCTTAGACAACACAGATAACATACAGTGTATCACCTTCAAAAACATAGATACTACAACATATATTAGCTTAAAGAGCATATATAAAATACGATATATTACATTATAAAACATGGATATTATACCATTTATTACCTTAGAAAACATCATAGTTACGATACTACGTATTACATTATAACACATAGACACTAAACCATGTATTACCATATACATCGCAGACACTACACGATGTATTACCTTAGAAACTAGCGTACACGCTACACAATGTATTACCTTAGAAACTAGCGTACACGCTACACGATGTATTACCTTAGAAACTAGCGTACACACTACACAATGTATTACCTTAGAAACTAGCGTACACACTACACAGTGTATTACCTTAGAAACTAGCGTACACGCTACACAATGTATTACCTTAGAAACTAGCGTACACGCTACACAATGTATTACATTAGCAACCAGCATATACACTACAACATGTACTACTTTAAACTCGTCATTGTGATGTGATGCCTTGTCTCAGTAGAGTAGCACACAATAGTAACATTATTATCTTTTGCCATGCATGTCGTAAGAAACTATTAAGTATATCGTACCACACGATTTCAGCTGTGACGAAATTGACTGACATATGCCCAGACATCTGTTAACGAATCAACTCTTTGGTCTGCAGAATGTCTCAACATTGCTCAAAAGCGACTGTATATCGATAACACACGACTGTCCAGCCAAGAACAGTGTACTTTACTGCAGCATTCAGTCAATCCGTCAACATGGACATGTGAAAGTTTGAACAGTTCTCTCTCAATGCTAGAGAAATACCACTCCTATAAGTTGAAGCACCGGTTGACATAGGGAGCACGAAGGCATTAGTTATTTCGCAGTATTCTCAACAAGAAGGTCATGGTTTCCGGACATGTATTATTAATGTCCATAAAACCTGGGTTCGCTAGAACGAACCAGAAGCGAAGAGTGTTAGAGAGAGAGAGAGAGAGAGAGAGAGAGAGAGAGAGAAAGGAATCCCTCCTAGCCGAAACTGTATAACTTTCTTACTCAACCATCTGTAGGTACGGTTATGTAGATTATCTGTTAGGATGACTGAAGCGTTTTTATTTTTTATTAGAGCCAAATGGAAACACTGTCGCGCCAGTGCTACGTATACACGTATTATGAGTAATCAGCATTGACCAGCAATCAAATCCAAATTATGTGGTTTTCTAAGTAAATCTGTCACTATGCTATACACCAATACTACCAGTGCAGTAGTAGCTGCAACATCGACTACTTCCTTTTTCAGTGCCGATAACATCCGGCTTTTTATGCAGTCTCATTCCTCGAGTTATTTCCATTTGTATGGACGACTCGCAGAGATCTAGAGATACAAATATGTCAGGTCAGAAGAAGAGGTACAACTGGTGACCCTGCAAGTTTGTAGGTTTACTACTTTCGAGCACACAGTCAGGGCCGGACTTAGACTTGATAGGACCTTAAGCTATTTGAGATATGGTACCCTAAGCAATTTGAGATATGGGACCCTAAGCTATTTGAGATATGGGACCCTAAGCTATTCGAGAGATGGGACCCTAAGCTATTTGAGAGATCTGGCCCTAAGCTATTTGAGATATGGGACCCTAAGCTATTTGAGAGATGGGACCCTAAGCTATTTGAGAGATGGGACCCTAAGCTATTCGAGATATGGGGCCCTAAGCTATTTGAGAGATGGGGCCCTTTAACGATTAAGAATATATAGATAGTGAAATACACAAATTTTTGAGAGGCCCCCAAAAATGTTGGGGCTCTAAGCTATAGCTTGTTTACACTGCACACAGTATATGCGCACCACCAGGGCCGGATTTAGACTTCATAAGGCCCTAAGCTTTCGGGACATGCGGCATTGGGACAAATAATGCTGCAATATATTTCAGTATATATGACAATTGCTCAGTAAAGTGGGGTAAGCTTTAGCTTTAGTAGCTTATACGTAAATACTGCATTGCGCATCACACATGTATAATGAAATATCAGCTACGGTTAGAATTTGATTGTGAGAATTTCTTGCATATTTTATATGTGTATGTTTATGTATTTATTGTTGTTTCTATGTTGCAGAGACTCAGTATACGTCAGGATGTACAACAGTTACACTTGAACATGATTATCGTGACTTATATGTGACATGATTATGTGATAAAGTCACTACTAAATGAACATGATTATGTGATAAAGTCACTACTAAAATGAAAAGTATGTGCCAGAATAACAACTACACAGTGATAGAACTACTTCTAAATGACCGATAACTGGACATACAATTGTGCTCATCAATATAGAACAGCGGTTCTCTTTCAGAGTTGGAATAATATTCATTAAAAATTAACTCATCACACTATGCATTTCACTGGCACATGTCACCTTCCTGCCTGTTATATTCAAGACAATGCAATAAAATCTTGCTTCACCGATGATAGGGTTCGGTATGTTTTGAGAATGTGCACATATTGCGCAAAAATTAAGTGATCGGCAGGCAGCAGTAAAACTATTCACCAGACGGTAAGTAAACATCGAAAAAAAATATATATAAATAATATAAGAGTTATATAAGAGTGTCGAATAAGAGTTTTTATGATAAACAATATACATGATCGACGTTTCGATCCATTTCTTGATGAGACCTTTTGGTCGAAACGTCGATCCTGTTTGTTTTTTAACTTAAAACTGCTATTAGAAGTTATATATATATATATATATATATATATATATATATATATATATATATATATATATATATATATATATATATATATATATATATATATATATATATATATATATATATATATATATATATATATATATATATATATATATATATATATATATATCCCCGCAACATTTACATATTGCACAATGTGTTCTAAAGTTTTTGGTTTATAAATTACTTCATTCATGTATCTAAATATGTTTGTTTTTTTCCTTTTATTATATTTGTCCTAATTGTTTTATTTTATTCCCTTTCCTTCCAAATTTTTTTTATAATCGTCTTTCTTTTCTACATAATAACATCATGTTTATTGTGGTATTACTATTGTCAATTTCCCACTATTTCATTTACAATATTTGTTTAACTGTGTGTTCTATATTTGGCTAATATAACACAATGAATATAAATGGGAATATTGGGTAATATGACACAGTGAATATAAATGGGAATATTGGGTAATATGACACAATGAATATAAATGGGAATATTGCGTAAAATATTGGATTCAGTTTTATTACTGAACTCTACATCGTATTCTACATTACTATCTAAATACAAAGGGGGATGGGAGTTAAATATTAACATCATTGGTGCGTTGGTATAGAAATAAAGTATCATTTTAGTGAATGACTATTGTCAAACGTGGGTGCGAGGCCATCTTTGATATATGGAGATGTGTACAATGGAGTTCCAAGTTCAAGTTAAGGTCCAATAACGATCATGTATTTGTTATGTAAAATCCAAATCTTATGGTGAGGTAGGCTCCATTCAACCGTTGACACAGAAACACGGATTATGGCCGTTTAAAACAAGTGCTACAGATGTTTGAATTAGCTATATACGACACAAGACAGATATATTTGTCCAGCAGTAAATAAACAAACTGGCAGGTTCTCAAGAACCAGTATTGGCAGTGGTGACACGGTGTACTCTTTTGTTCGGGATGTAACGAGACACTATTTTCTAACATTATTATGATAGGAACAGTCCAAGATGGAGGTGGGGAAGCTAGAAAAAATTATGGATATGATAACATCAAGGAATGGTCAAACAATAGAATACATCCAGAAACAACAAGTTAAATACTTCGGTCACATAACCAGACAGACAGAGCAAAGTATAATCCAAAAAAATCCTTAACAAACGATACGAAAACAGTCGAACTATTGGAACGCCCTCGTAAAGGTGGATAGATTTTGTATTAGAGACACTCGGAAATATAACAGCAGAAGAGGCAAATAGAAGAGCACAAGACCGTACACTCACTCTCCACCTCAACACCGAAAGGTATATGAGGACAGAAAGAAGAAGAAGAAGGAATGGTCTGGGCGTGATTTTTTCTACACTTCTCCGATTGACTGAAGATATAGATGTTTGGAAAGTCTTTTGTCCGGATGTATCCAGTGTGACACACTTACAACCCTGACGTGTTATTTGTCTTAATATTTATATTATATTATATACTATTATTATTATATTATATACTATTATATTATATTATATACTATTATTATTATATTATATACTATTATTATATACTAAATAGGCTGCGCTCGCAGTAAGTTTGCGAGCCAAGGGGAGAAACCATATAAAATAGTTAAGGGGAAGCAATCGAACGTTAGCTTTAGAGTGCAATTTAATTTGTTGTTCATTCCCTTTAAATATTCTACTACTGTCTATGACACTCAATAACTTTTTCAGATGGTATTTTTTTCAGGAAATACCAACATTCGTGACAGATAGTTTTAGACTAGCGGTGGTGAAAAAATATTTACGAAAGGTTCTAGCTTTGGATCCAAATATAGTGAAGCACAAATAAAAATGCACTACATGTATAGTTTAGGAATAGAGTGTGAAATATCTGTGCTCAAAATAACATCTTCAGAATCGGTATTTATTTTTCTATGAATCCATGCTAGTTATACATTTGTACGTATGATTTTTGAAAATTCATTGCAATATTTGCAAGCAAAGTAACCAAAAAATGCAACTAATTTATTCGGCTCCGCAATTAATGTAACAGATGAAATTCGATAAGGGTAATCAACGTTCTGCTAATTAAGGGCGATTAGTTACCTCAATAGCTGGGAGGGGGGGAGAGAGAGAGGGAGGATTGAAAATGTTTGACAGCATCAATGAAATTGTGTAAAATTGAAAATGTGTTCTATAAATACGAAACATAACATATGTTTTCATCGTACTTTTTGGGAGATAACTATATATGAGGGGGAGGGGACGAGAATGGTGGAGGGGTGTTTAATATGTTGACATAATTAATCGGGATGGGGGGGGGTACTTTAATTTGTGTAAATTATTAAAAAGTAGTGAAGGGAGATGAAAGTTGGCGCATGTTTCAGAAATTGGCATAACACTGTTTATGAAGTTTATGAAGAGTCCATTACTGGTAACAAACATAAGAACACACACACACAGCGACGTTTCGACCAAAGGGACAGAATATAATGTTCAAAAACAGAACATAGCACAGGACGAGTAAGGTAATTAACAACTATGTCTCTGTAGAAAATTTCAGGAAATCAATGTCACTAATTTCAGGAAATCAATGCCACTAATTCCAGGAAATCAATGTCACTAATTCCAGGAAATCAATGTCACTAATTCCAGGAAATCAATGTCACTAATTCCAGGAAATCAATGTCACTAATTCCAGGAAATCAATGTCACTAATTCCAGGAAATCAATGTCACTAATTCCAGGAAATCAATGTCACTAATTCCAGGAAATCAATGTCACTAATTCCATGAAATCAATGCCACTAATTCCAGGAAATCAATGTCACTAATTCCAGGAAATCAATGTCACTAATTCCAGGAAATCAATGTCACTAATTCCAGGAAATCAATGTCACTAATTCCAGGAAATCAATGCCACTAATTCTAGGAATTCAATGTCACTTCACATGATCATGTGAATTTGTAAGTTCAACTTCGAGCTGTTGCAGATTAGCTAGAGAACCGGCATATGGACTCTGCCTGATCTCAAGCAATCCTAATTTTATTATGTAGGTGTCATTTCTGCGATATGGCAAGTCAATAAATAGTGACAGTGTTCTGCTGCCGTAGATATTGCTGGGTAATTCGTGCAGTGTGAGCACCTGCTGGAGAATATGTACATCATGATAATTTGTGAACGTAATGCACCAAGAATCTATAACCAGAAAATGTTCACGAAAGACGCAAAAATATAAGCGATGATGAAAACTGAATCCTCCCCAAATTTGAATATTTCTACCACCAAATGTGAGTATTGCAACCATCGAGTGTGAATATTGCAACCACCAAATGTGAATATTGCTACCGCCAAATATGATTATTGCATCCACCAAATGTGAACAATGCAACCACCAAATGTGAGTATTGCAACCACCAAATGTGAATATTGTAACCACCAAATGTGAGTATTGCAAACCATCGAATGTGAATATTGCAACCACTAAATGTGTGTATTGCAAACACCAAATGTGAGTATTGCAACCATCCAATGTGAATATTGCAACCATCGAATGTGAATATTGCAACCACATAATGGGTTGTGCAAAAATATTCAAATGTGATTAGTGCATCCACTAAATCGGTTGTTCCAAAATATTCAATGTGATTATTGCAACCAATAAATCGGGTGTGTACTAAAATATGCAAAGCTCTCTGCATATCACCGCCAAATCTGCATTCATCCATCAGTAAATGATATGTTGAAACTGCTCTATTCTGTAAATAGGACTGCATTTCATTGTAGTTTAATCCGTGTGACAGGTTGTTGTACACATTGCATGATCTGTCGACGGAATATGTGAGTCAAATTTGGCCCAAAATATGGTCGTCTTTCAACAAGGCCCGTCTCTCTGAGTTGTCGTATGACTCTCATTCAAGAGAATAGCCTGCGTCTACTCACTATTGATCTTGCGTTTTGGCTTGAAGGGACAGAACGATTCCTCGGGTGATTCCGCACAATATGCAGGGGTAGTCATCCGTGTTTGGTCACTGCAAAGTCTATCCGGGCAATGTTAGTGACGTTTGTTGAAGACGTACACTATTTATGTGGTAGCATTTCATCCTTCCTGAAATTGTTTTCATTCTCATTCCGGTCTCTATCATCAATCAATCAATCAATCAATCAATCAATCAATCAATCAATCAATCAATAAACCCATAATCCTTCAGGGTCGTATGGGTACCACAGTGGATGCTTCAGCACACAGAGTCCTCCAGCGAATTCTATCCTCAGCAATGTGAATGAGTGTGGAAATATCTTGCCCTGTCCATTCCTTGATGTTGTCTGTCCATGTCTTTATTTGACCTCCTCTGCTTCTTCCACCCTCGACAGTTCCCTGTAGTATTGTTTTTGACAAGGAATCGTGCCTACATACATGTCCGAACCATGCTAGTTTTCGTCGTTTCACTATTGAAAGCAATGGCTCCTGGACACATGCACACATCTCTACTTTATTTCGTACGTACACATTGGTCTTATGTTCCCTATAGAAAATTCGTAGAATTCTTCTGTAGCATTTATACTCGAAAGCCTGTAATCTTCTCTCCATGTCCGCAGTGAGTGTCCAACTCTCACAACCATACAACACAACAGAAAGCACCAGCGACTTATACAGTTTGATTTTCAGTCCAACACTGATGTTGCTTTTCCAAATCACAGTTAGCCTTGACAAGGACGCTAAAGCCATCTCCAGCCTTATTTGTAGTTCTGCTTTGCATTTACTATCGCTGCATATACTGGATCCGAGGTATTTAAAGGTATTCACCTCCTCAAGCTTATGTCCATTCATCATGATATTAGTCTGGTTTTCTGTGTCTCTGCTTTTTACCAAGATTTTGCTCTTATCTGTATTGATTTCCATTCCGTACTTGCTGGTAACTTTTTCCAACTTTGCTGTTAACTCTTGCAATGCTTGTTCTGACCCAGCTATAAGATCAATATCATCAGCGAAACGCAAGTTGCAAATAGGGTGACCTCCGATCGATATAGACGTGTTGTAGTCATGTAATGTCTCTTGTATGATGTGCTCTAAGTATATGTTAAAAAGTACTGGGGACATTATGCATCCCTGTCGAACTCCCACAGTTGTTTTGAAGAACTCTCCAATTGTATTGTGTGACAAGACAGCACTATTTGCATTTTTGTACAGAGCTTCAATAATGTCTATAATTGTGGTGTCAAAATCATACTAATTGTGGTGTCTCTATCATACCAATTGATAGATTGTGGTCATTTTAATATAATCGAGGTATTTCAATCAATATTCAATCAAGTAGTCAAGCAAAATGAATTAAACAGGTTACTAAAACACTTACCTTGCCTATTAATAAAAATATATAAAAAAGTATATATAAAAAACATACAATAAAACTAAACAGGACAATTCTCCACGTATCGGCTCAAATTGAACCTTTTTCAAGAGACAAACAACAGAAAACAACACAATAAAAAACAAAATAGATGACTAGATTTCATCAAGCCCCTTCTCCATAACGCAGGGATGGCAACGCATCTAGTAAAAGTAACCTGTTTATATATACTTTTTTTTATATATTTTTATTAATAGGCAAGGTAAGTGTTTTAGTAACCTGTTTAATTCATTTTGCTTGACTATTTGTTCATTAGGTTACTGCGGCACCATCCACTTTGTCGGACACCCTCTGACCATTTGGTTATTTATATTCAATCAAGTATAACTATTTTAAAATAGTCGAGGCATTTCAATCAATGTTCAATCACTTATAACTGTTTTCTCACAATGGCATCTTTAGCCGATATAGAGTATGCTTCTTGTTTAACCCTTAATTGAATTTCTAATTTTTTATTTACTCGCTTTTGTCAACAACTATCAAGAATTTAGAACCCACCCCCCTCTCGCCCTTCCCGACCAATCAATGACAAACACATTCCCGACACCAGATAACACATCTTCTAGTAAACGTTCTACAATGGTACTACAATAGACGCCAGTCAACTGTGACGTTCCCGGCTCCAAAAAAATCAGATGGAATTAGTAAAAACGGGAGACAACTTCCCTCTCACATGTACGTCCAAGTTTCACCTGTCACACGTACATCACAATTTCAGGGAATAAAGTATCTACTAAAACCAACTGAGACTTCAGTTGAGATAACTAAGTGGAAACTATAGACATGAGTAAGATAACATCAATAAATTTAACAGAAACTAAAAGTCAGGATATTTCACCTGAAAACTGGACACTGCGGCCTAAAAGTACACCTCCACCGAATTTAAAATCAGAATCTCCGAATATGTGGCCTGAATCTACAGATAGAAACAACAGACGCGAACTACCATAATAATTGCTTGACGAACAGGCACGAACTACCATAATAATTGCTTGACGAACAGGCACGAACTACCATAATAATTTCTTGATGAACAGGCACGAACTACCATAATAATTGCTTGACGAACAGGCACGAACTACCATAATAATTGCTTGACGAACAGGCACGAACTACCATAATAATTGCTTGACGAACAGGCACGAAATACCATAATAATTGCTTGACGAACAGGCACGAACTACCATAATATTTGCTTGACGAACAGCCAAGCAGTACGATAATACTTGCTGGACAGTCAGGAAAGCACTACCATAATACTTTCTTGACAGACATTCAAATACAACCACAACACATACTGGACAGACATTCAAATACAACCACAACACATACTGGACAGACATTCAAATACAACCACAACACATACTGGACAGACATTCAAATACAACCACAACACATACTGGACAGACATTCAAATACAACCACAACACATACTGGACAGACATTCAAATACAACCACAACACATACTGGACAGACATTCAAATACAACCACAACACATACTGGACAGACATTCAAATACAACCACAACACATACTGGACAGACATTCAAATACAACCACAACACATACTGGACAGACATTCAAATACAACCACAACACATACTGGACAGACATTCAAATACAACCACAACACATACTGGACAGACATTCAAATACAACCACAACACATACTGGACAGACGGGCATGTACTATACCGTAACACTTGCTGGACAGACAGACAAGCGCTACCACATCACTTGCTGGATAAACAGAAACGCATTACCGCAACACTTTCAAAGAGACAGACAGGCAATCATTACCACAAAATTTCCTGGACCGACAGGGATGCAGTGCAATAACACTTATTTTACAGGCAGGCATGCGGTGCGGTAATACCCTCTGGACAGGCACGTAGAGCAATAACACTTTCTGGACACACACAGTACCATAAACTTGATGAACAGACCGACACTCTGTGTCATAACAGTTGCTGGACAGACAGGCACGTAGTGCATTAAAATTTGCTGCACAGACACACAGAACAATAACACTTGCCGGAGAGACCGGCATGCGGTGTGATCATGAATCTTGATTAGCCGTTGAATTCTGCAAGTTTCACTCCTTCACTGAGCACGACATGAAGCGTATCACGCTGCTCCTTAGTAGCATGACGGTCATCATTAAATCTTTTAAGACGTCATTTTGTTCGACAACAAGATGGCACAAGCAGGACTCACCTGACATCTTAATCAAGAATATTAGGATATTGATTAATATAAGGAAATGTTATAGTTATATATATATATATTGAAGATCAACGCCTTCGAGCTGAAATGCTACAGGAAGATACTTAGAATATCTTGGAAGGATAAAATCAGAAACTCAGATATTATAAACACATTGAATATTCCAGAGTGTTGGTTACTAAACACAATAACAAAAAGAAAACTACGCCTGTTTGGTCATATAAAGAGACATAACTGTTTAGAAAGACAAATAATGGAGGGAAGAGTACCTGGGAAGAGGAGAAGGGGCAGACTAAGAAGACGATGGACTGACGACATTAAAGATAATATGAATACATCGCTAGAAAATGCAAGCCACATCGCCCAAGACAGAGAGAGGTTCAGAGAGTTCATTGGGAAGACAACGTTCTGGAAGGAATACGTCACATGACACTTATTTATAAATATATATATATATATATATAATTTTCAATTTTCATATGAAACGCACTTTTATACGGCCCTGCCCATATTGGATCTAGTAAATAAACCCACTGAAATAAATCTGTAATGATAAAATTTAGAGAGAAAAGCCATGTCGACAATATCCTTGCTCAATCATGAGTCTTATCATAAGTCATCTTCTCATGTACACATTAGAATAAATCATGATAGTCTTATTTATCATGTCATCTCATGTACACATTAGAATAAATCATGATAGTCTTATTTATCATGTCATCTCATGTACACATTAGAATAAATCATGATAGTCTTATTTATCATGTCATCTTCTCATGTACACATTAGAATAAATCATGAGCTGTAAGCTTTATCACGACTCCTGACTTGTAAGAGTGTCGTAGACTTTTTTTTGTGTGTGTAATGTGTGGGATTAGTGTTTCTTCACACCAAGCGGACATTTTGTGCATACATGTGTACCTTACCACATTCGTGTAGTATAAATATCAGTTCATGGGAGTCAGTTGATGTTTGCTAACAAACATTACCGAGTTTTTGTATATCAATGTACGTGTTGTTTTGTGGTTACTAGGCAGCTCGGTCCGTTACTGTGGCGTCAATCCTCAATTCAGCTTCGTGACTGAGGAAATAGAGACGGCTCAGCCTGCTCCTGGACGTGCACTAGTTAAATATGTAAGCTGACAGTCCTGGAAACCAAGTCACCTCTCGTTAGTCTAACGTCCTAGCCGGGTGTCTGCAGTAATCACGATCAAACTGCCACGAAAGGTTTTGGCAGATTTAATATCCTTGACGTGCAGTAAAAACATATCGGAGTGTCAGTTACAGCTGCGTAGACATATAATAAGACTTTCTGAACTATACCCCGCCGAAGACGGATGTGTCGGGCCATTGGCGCAAATAAGACGGCGACACAACGCATTTCCATTCTCTGGACTACATCCTGCTGGAAATCTAGTACGGCCATTGTTCTGCTACAAGAGAGATCTGGCGGGAGTTTGAGAATGAACGCTGAAGAAGAAGAAGAACTATACAATTTCCAACCATAATATAATTATATATTGAAATTGAAATCAACTTATAAACAAATCAGAACGCTGAATTATTACTATGAAAACTAGCATATAATAGCAATCATTCAAGCATAGCATGTGTAGGTCATTGGTTTCCAACAATTTTTACATTTTTAGGCATCTGTTTCAATAGCCACATGACGTTGTTTAAAATTCTACATTACTCATCACACACTCTAATCTACTTCTACACGGCATTGTCTAAAAATCTACTCGTCACACACTCTAATCTACTTCTACACAAAATGTATAAAGCTCTACTCGTCACACACTCTAATCTACTTCTACACAAAATGTATAAAGCTCTACTCGTCACACACTCTAATCTACTTCTACACAAAATGTATAAAGCTCTACTTGTCACACACTCTAATCTACTTCTACTCGGCATTGTCTAAAAATCTACTCGTCACACACTCTAATCTACTTCTACACGGCATTGTCTAAAACTTTACTCGCCACACACTCTAATCTACTTCTACACGGCATTGTCTAAAAATCTACTCGTCACACACTCTAAGCTACTTCTACACGGCATTGTCTAAAAATCTACTCGTCACACACTCTAAGCTACTTCTACACGGCATTGTCTAAAAATCTACTCGTCACACACTCTAATCTACTTCTACTCGGCATTGTCTAAAAATCTACTCGTCACACACTCTAATCTACTTCTACACAAAATGTATAAAGCTCTACTCGTCACACACTCTAATCTACTTCTACACAAAATGTATAAAGCTCTACTCGTCACACACTCTAATCTACTTCTACACAAAATGTATAAAGCTCTACTTGTCACACACTCTAATCTACTTCTACTCGGCATTGTCTAAAAATCTACTCGTCACACACTCTAATCTACTTCTACACGGCATTGTCTAAAACTTTACTCGCCACACACTCTAATCTACTTCTACACGGCATTGTCTACAATTCTACTCGCCACACACTCTATTCTACTTCTACGTGTAGTTCTCTAAAACTCTAAGAGTTGTCTAAAACTCTATATTACTTACCACATATTCTAATCTAATTTTACTTGTAGTCATCTAGAAACTATGTTACTTGTCACACTCTATTCTACGCCCACGTATAGCTGCCGAATACTGTATGCTACTTGTCCCAAACTCTATTCTACGTCTAAGTGTGGCTGTCTAAAACTGTATGCTACTTGCCACACGCTATATCCTACGTCGAAGTGTATCTATCTAAAACTGTTTGTTACCTGCGACATAGTCTATCTCTACTTGTCTCAAACTATGTTCTGCAAGTAAAGATTGCGATCACAACACACTGACAGAAAGTGAATGGCAGGATACATCTACATTTTGATATGTTATTTGATTTAGTTATCAATATTTGTATATCAAATAACGTTTGATCAAGGGATGCTCGTAATGGAATATTTTAAGGGAGTCGTTGAGTTGTTTTGGCTAAGTCCAGCGGATCTACTGAGCTGCGCTCTCCATTTTAATCTGCGACGGTCAGGGTTTATTTGCAAAAAAAACTCCGATGGTCAGTCATCGGTAAATGTCTCATGCAGAAGACTGGGTGAGAAATGTTATCATGCAGAAGACTGGGTGAGAAATGTTATCATGCAGAAGACTGGGTGAGAAATGTTATCATGCAGCTGGACTGGTTGAAAAATGTTATCATGCAGCTGGACTGGTTGAGAAATGTTATCATGCAGCTGACTGGTTGAAAAATGTTATCATGCAGCTGGACTGGTTGAGAAATGTTATCATGCAGCTAACTGGTTGAGAAATGTTATAATGCAGCTGGACTGGTTGAGAAATGTTATCATGCAGCTGGACTGGTTGAGAAATGTTATCATGCAGCTGACTGGTTGAGAAATGTTATCATGCAGCTGGACTGGTTGATAAATATTATCATGCAGCTGACTGGTTGAGAAATGTTATCATGCAGCTGGACTGGTTGAGAAATCTTATCGCTATGAAGGACGTGCGGTACTAGAAAATCGGTTGAAAACGTGCATAAATCCCCATGCAATGACGCTAATTCCTAACTAATTTGCCATGTGGAATGTTAAATGTGTAAATTAATATCTCATTCATATATATTATCTTATATAATTCTTGTTGAATTTCGCTGCGTGTGTGCAGTGAATACTTGCTGACTACATGGATGTGTATGTTTACAGTGATACTTGTGAAACGTGTGTATTTGAGTGTGTGCAGTATTAATTGTTGAACTTGTCTATGTGTGTGTGTGTGTGTGTGTGTGTGTGCAGTATTAATTGTTGAACTTGTCTATGTGTGTGTGTGTGTGCAGTGAAACTGATCGAACGTGTTTGTGTTTGTGTGGGTTGTATTACTTGTTGATCTTTTGTACGTGCTGTATGATATTTCTTGAACATGTTTGTGTACATCGATACTTGTTGAACTTGTATGTGTACATTGGTATTTGTTGAACTTGTATGTGTACATTGGTATTTGTTGAACATGTATGTGTACATTGGTATTTGTTGAACATGTGTGTGTACATTGGTACTTGTTGAACATGTGTGTGTACATCGATACTTGTTGAACTTGTATGTGTACATTGGTATTAATTGAACATGTGTGTGTACATCGATACTTGTTGAACTTGTATGTGTACATTGGTATTTGTTGAACTTGTATGTGTACATTGGTATTTGTTGAACATGTATGTGTACATTGGTATTTGTTGAACATGTGTGTGTACATTGATACTTGTTGAACATGTGTGTGTACATTGGTACTTGTTGAACATGTGTGT